>JAQFZE010005581.1:0-10183 GCA_034695245.1 Dicyrtomina saundersi
GCATATTCCACATCCAAAGCGCGGAACTCTTAGTAGTTATAAGACTGACTCCTGTGCCTGCTGTTAGCTATGCAATTTCCTCGAAACTCATATAGAACATGAGCAAGAGAAGTGGTGGGGCTAATAGCAGGAGCGGGGGAAAAAGCCTTAACAAAATAGTAGCAGAGCATGGTTACAAAAAAATACACGAAAAAAATTTTTTTTTAAAGAAATATAAAGCGAGAAAACAATAAAATAACAAACCGTTAAAGTTCAGAATCCTAAACTTCTTGTTCCTCAAACTAAGTTTCCCGAAATCGAACCTCAGTATTCAAAGATTCACACATTTTACACAATCTCTTGTCGTTCCGAATAAAATAATCAATAAAAAGGCGACACTGTTTAAATAAATGCCCAAATGTAGAACAAGAGGGGCATCGATCGGCAATATTTTTCAATTTAAAGGCATGATTTTCCTCTAGTTGTAAACGTAAAAGGCGCTAATTAACAACTTCCAATTCCAAAGAAGACATTTAAGATTGTTGTTTAAAATTAGTAGACTCTAAATTCTTTTTAGCTAAATATACTTTAAGCAGAAGAGAGATAGAACAAAACCACCTAGTTACACAGGAATAAAACCAAATTAAGGAAGGCTAATGTATAATGGATAGACAGAACAATTGGCACAAACTGTAGCAAAATTAGTAATGAAAAGGATTGATGATCATGGCACACAAATTGGGAGCAAATGAAGAAGAGAGTAAGACTTCGAAATGAAAATCAGAAGCGACCCAGCCCAAAAAGTCGATAGACTCAGAAGGAGACGGGAGGGGGAAATTCCATGCGTACACGCAATATAGTAGTCCAAGCAGGACCAAAACAGGGACGGAGAAGGGGAAGAGAGCAATATATCGTGGGGGTGAGATAGAGAATCACAATCACTGTTAGAGCATAGAAGGGGGGAAGAAGTGACGAGGAAGAAGACGGAGGAAAAAGATGCGTAAACGCATCATTAAAAGCGTAGAACCAATAGGGTAGCACAAGCAGAGGGAGAGAGAGAGTAAAAAATTCATGGGGCAATGTTATTGAAGCTTACACTTAACATAGAGAAGTACGAAGGAATATAACAAGACAGGGAAGAAGACGACGAAAAATAATGCGTAGACACATCCTTACAAACCAGAAGGACCAATGGAAACGCACAAAAAGTAGTAAGGGAAAGAGAGGACAAAAATCCATGTGGGTGAAGTAGGAAGTCCCGTACGTAACAGGGAGAGGAGGAAGGAAATTGAGGCCAGCGAATACAAGGGAGCACGCACAATACGCACGGAAACTACCAAAGGGGCCAAACAGAGACAAAACACCCAAGTCACAGAAGGTTAAAGTCAGGCACAGAATTTTCACCAAAGTACCAATATAATTCCCAACAAACAAACACTGAAAAAACGACTATATAGTAGGGGTAGTCAAGTCATCATAATCATGCACAGCATTTGTAAGTAATACAGTAAAATATGAAGAGAATAAGGAAGCAGGAAATTGAGGGCAAATAGAAGAAGAGAGAGAGAAGGGAAGAGAGCGCGTGGAGGTGAAGGGGCCGACAATCCTAAATGCGATTTCTGATTCTCATGCAGACACATACCATAAAGACACAGTCCAAAACCAGGGACAGAGAGGCACATACTCTATAGTGATAGAGGACAAGAGAGAGAGAGATCGTCATGCACAGCATCCCTACATTTTGAGTGTGGATGGAAAGGGAAGGCGAAAGGGACGAGCAGTGAGGGAACATTGAGAGAGAGAGGGGAGTACGAAAACATAAACGACAGAGTAGGAATGGACGCCATCATGCACAGCATAGATATTAGATAAGACCAGTCAACTGAATGTAAAGTTACTGCTTATAAATACCATATTACCTACCTCTCTTTACAATACCACTCAGTAATATGTGGCTTGACTCAGCATTACAAACATTTACATGCATAGAGAACGAATGCAGTTTAGTACTATTACAAACAGGCACAGTGACTCTATACAAAAGTAAAGTAAAGGTTCAGTTGCTGTAGTATGTACAGTGTCCAAGATCTCCAATCTACAGTTCTTATTGGGTTTCAGAGCAGGTTAAATGAAGAGTAGCAAATCTTACTTTTTCCTTCAAGACTTAAAAACTCCCGATTTAATGTATATTAGTTGTGAGGTCTGATGCTAAGGGTTTTACTTTGAAAATGATTATACAGATTATACGTTGGTCCATAATATATCTACCTGCCTATGTATATATAATTGAGTATAGTATAAGTCAATGGAATCTTTAGAGAAGGGAGGGAAGTAATAGCAGTGATAATTAATATAATATTATGCAATTAAAACATATTATAGGCTCAAGCAGACTCAAAATAGGCTCGTATAAAGCCGAAACTAAAACTGAAACTGAAAAAGCATAAGATCTCGAATTTTTTCAATTTTAAAATAAAATTGAATTAGACAGTTACACATTATACATTTAAATTACAATTACTTTTTAAATGCGGTGGTATTAGGATATAAGTTTAAATAATTCCATCATATTATTATTATGTCAATACATTTTGTTCATGCAATCTACAGTTTTAGGAATAATTATTTCTCTTTATATTTTTAGTTTAAAGTTAAAATATGAATAATTTACCTTTAAACATAGGCATAGATTACACAGTTATTATGTACACGCCACTATCAGTTATATATGACAAATCAATTAAATCCGTCTAGACGGTCAGTTTATAACTCTATTGTTTGAAAACACAAAAATACTCTTGGGTTAGAGGAAGGGAGATCTATAGCAGTAGTTGTACAAGGAGTAGCGTAGTATATGCCAATAATGAATGAAAAATAATTTTTAGAATATATAGAGATTAATACGGTTATCAGTATACTAACTAGAACACGAAAACTTACGACAAAACTTTTATTAGAAACCCAATTAAAACAGTATATACTATTAAACGCCAAATTCCCGATATCCTGATATTCCCTCTATAATAATAATTATTTGAGACACATTTTATAGTTACTGCTCACTTGAAATAATGCTTTGCCGCTTCCCGTAAAATATGCCCTAGAAAAACTCACCTGTATGCTATGAAAGGACAGTATAACCAAGTGTGGTTCTTAGTTCCGTCTTCATTTTCTGGTTTTTGTCCTTGATTCTCTCTCGTACAGTAAGTAAACTGGCTGAACAGCACCACACCACCGAATAAAGATACCTAGGTAGATATACCATTTCCATTTTACAACCATTTTCATGTCGAGATGTATCGTACACTACTCAGGTTGACAGAGTTACAGTATGAGAAAGTGTAGCGACATAGACAACACACGGTGGTTTTTCTTTTCGTAATATTTCAAGTTCCAAGTGCAATTGAAACCAAATAACTTCATGTTAGGCAATGTCAATGGATACAAGTCTTGGGTTTAAGTTAAATTTTCAATTTGAAAAAATCCAACGGCTAACAATTCTTAAATACCAGTACCAGTCGCACAGCCTCATGTATATAGCCACAGCCGTCCCATACAAAATGCTATACCATAGCACCATAGTATATAAAGTCGTTAGATATTAGGCAGATCTATGTAATTACAGTGTGGAATACTGTATCTAGAGAAAAAGGAAGCCTACTGGTACGGGGATGCATATTTTGTGAGTTTGTGTGTGTCTGAATATTTTAATCAAAATATGAAATCTGATTAAAAAACCTTGGCGTCGCATGGAAATACCTATTTATTTTTTATTTAGAGACAATAAATTTTTTTTCTCTGCGTCTTTTATCTCTAGTATTATCGTCAAGTCAATTCAATCTTACAGGCCAAAATAAAAATCTGTAATAATATTATTGGCTTGTACTACCAGGCCATAAGGGCCATAACCATAACATAACACTAAATATCGTGAGTGAAGGATCAAATGACCAATATACCCAATTTTAGGCTAGAGTTCAGATGCAATATGTCTAACAATTTATTAAAGAAGATAAAAACGTGCAATGTTAATTGAATATTTTTAAAAGCTAAACTTTCCATTTGCTTGTTTTTGAAAGGTACAAAACATTCCATTTACATGATTTTGAGAAGTGCGAAATACTTTTCAACATATTTTAAGATCAAGGGAGTATCAAGACGCTATGAAGATTTGAAATTTTTGGTTGTGGATAATGCATTTTGTTTTTAGCTGGAAATGGGAGTGGGTCATTTTGCGTCTTCACTAGCAATAAATACATAGCGGCGGCTGTCATACATTTTAAAATATAGGCACAGCCAACTAACAATCTGCAGTGCCTTATGGCAGTTCCGACCAGGGAGGTGGTCGGAGGTGATGGTATGGTACTACACGGTGTTTGAGACTTTAGTCAAAGAGAGACATTGCTTACATCCTTCAAATTTTTGTATTATGTGAACTATAAGCACTGGCACGGAGACGAAGACGGCTCTGCATTTATCTATAAATCTGAACACCCATTTCTGTCAAATAGGCCAGCCTTCATTTATTCATTTATTTTCGTTCCATGGTTGGAGGTTTATGAGACATGAAGTCAGTATAGGATTTGTTGGGCATACTGAAGACACTCTTGAGGTACCCAGAATATAAAATTCCCTACATATTATTATACCTACATCCGTTGTGTCGTAATTAGTAGCAAGCAGCAGCAGCAGTTTAGGGACAATCCATGTCCCAGCCCAAGCCTACCGACCTGCCTACAATTCGAAAACACACAGAGACGGATGTATATTATAATAACACTAATAATAATAAGCTATACATGACTCCATTATTGCTCCCTAATTTGCCACTACATAAGTATTGAAATATATTAGGTTGCATTGACTTTGTCCATACATGCCATTTCTGTTATTGAATAACCATATCGTGCAAAATATAATATCTGAAATTTCAAATACAGATACGGATTCAGGGCCGGACAAAGGAATTACCTTTAGGCAGCAATTTGTTCCCAGGCAAACACTGCCATTTTTATTTTTTGTTGAAGCTTTTCTTTGGTAAACAAAAATGTTCCAATTACGTATTTTAAAAAAGTTTAAAATTTTGTATTGACTTGATTCTGAAAAGTGCAATACTTTTTATTTGCGTGTTTTTGAAATGTGCAGAACAAATTATTTTCATGTTTTTGAAAAGTGCTATATGCTTCATTTGCATATGTTTGCATTCAACTAAATTTATAACTGCAACGCATTTGCACAGTAAATAGAGCCTTTTTGTTCCTTAAACCTGTCAGATATGTAACTTCATATTAATCCTCCAGCCCATCAGTATATGCACTGATCGTAGTCGTATTCGTAAAGTCATTCCGACGGAAGAGACGTCGCTAGACGTGGTCTTTTGAGAAAAGCTCAGACACTCCTATGCCGGTGTAATTTTATTTGAGATAATTTTGATGCGTTTCTTCTTCTGCTTAAAGAAATTATCCCTCTTCAAGTCTCTCACATAGACAGGGACGCGATCATCTTCTTACTTCTACACAGAACATGAGTATCAACGAGTGACGAGGAGCTCTACAACTACAACTACAATTACATACTTTATGACCATGGGGCTACAAAAAGTGGAAAATGGGTACATGCAACTTCTTCACTGTAGATTATTACCCATTGCAATCGCTTTGTATCTCTTGCCGATGCCGGGTACAAGTGCTATGAGCCGTTGGGATTTCTTTAGTCCCGTTGTCCCACACAGATACTTGTCCTGTTCATTTTCATTTTTCACGGTGCGTCAATAGAGTCCGTCCTCATATTAGAAAATTCTCAAGGTAATGACGGGAACCCTGAGTATACATGGGTGCATAATATATAATAAACGCTATACCTACATATATCTAAAGATAGATAATGGATCACATTGCTTATATTTCTTGACTCACTTTCTACATATGAGAAAATTGCAAAGGCATCCACATCCACTGCCACATTCATTCTCCTTCCGCTCACAATTCACAATAAAACCCTGTCCTCTTTATCCCCATTTCGATTTCCATCTTCTAAAGTGAATTACTATATTTTTGCTCGAATGTCTGAATTAGATGCTCATCCATTTAAGCCATGCTTGAGTTCTTCATTTTATCGTAAGACTGACTCACACTACATTAAGAATCCTATTTCCATTACCCCAAAATCCATTCCTTTCTCATCCTTATATCCGTGCCTAATAGCAGCACCTTTACACAATACAGTACCACCTTACACAGAAAAACCTCCTCTTTATTAGTTCTGGTTTGCCAATTGACAGAATCAGGTCACATTTTGGGGAACAAAGACAATGGTATTTACCCTTCATCTCATACAACTACATTAGGACACTAGCACAATAATTACAAATACTCCATTATATCGGATTTTATAATAATTGATATTTTTAACAACAAATTTTTAAGCAAATTTTTGTTTGAACAAAAAATTTTTTTTGGTTGGGAATCAACAAATTCACAAGAAGTAAAAAATTAGAACACATAAATTACTTTAATACCATGTCCAAGTTATCCTTCTCTTAACTGATTCAGGAGAAGGACAAGCCGGATATGTAACCACGGCAGTAGTCACGTGAAACCTTATTTTCGGTAGAATGTTTAGTGTTTAAATCACCACTTAGCCGCCGTAAGGGGTCAGTAAGGCGTATATTCGTCTACTGAAACCGCCACTTGTATTCCGAATAGTTGAAACCTTATAAACGATAAGGCAACAATTCTGCTTGACAGGACTACAGTAAGCTGACGTGGCATACTGGAGGCCTTAGTGGGAATTCGAGATGCAGTGGACTGGCGATGCGCTTCACTTGAAGTGATTAGCATAGCTTTCTGTTCAATTTTGGACGAAAGAACCATATCCATTTAGGGGTAAACCCCTAAAATAATTTAGACTTGATGAAGCTACAAAAGAGTGTTCAATCTGAAAGTTCAATTTTAGAGTAATTGTTAATTTTAGTCTACTTTAAAGTTACATTTCCGTTTATGAGCAAAAGTCTAATCACAAATCATGGGAATTATTTATAAATATATTGGAGGAACAGAATTCTAATTTCATTTTTCTATGTTGTATGTTTTCACGGCACGCGAGGGCAACGGAGAAAATTTGTACCTCTGTTGTGAACCCGTTAACGGGACTGGACAAAGATAAAAATACCTGCTCCTGAACTATTAAAACTGCTAATGTTGAAGGCCACCACCCACAGCCTATCAAAGCAGGGAACGAACCATGATGGCTTCAACAGAAAGAACCAAAGCAAAATACGAAAAAATCGAATTATTTCAAGAAATGCTGATATTAAATCTACACATCCAGATACCAAATGTGTCATAACAACATTACAAGACAACAATTTAATGATTTAATGAATATCAAACCTAACATAATGTATTGGACATGAATGATTATGAAAGCGATTATGCATGCTGATAACGTGTCAATTTTTCAAATTTCTAAGGTAATACAATTTGATTACAATTAATATTCTAAAACTAAATTTTAATTCCTGAGCCCTTTTTAACCTTTAAAAAACATGGCACTCTCAGGTCATAACAACCTCAATTTTTATTATGAACCTAATTACATAAAAACATCCGGCCTTTGCAATAAGCTTGGGGTTTAGGATTTGATCCTTTGGTTCAAAATACAACAAGGAGGTGGTATGTTGTTATGAGCAAGATTCAGAACTTGCTAATAAGAAGGAGAGAGAAGTCCGGGAGAGGAAAGAGGAGAGGATGGAGAGGAGAGCGCGTGCAGGGTTCACAAGGGTTCAGGAACGTAGCGAGTAGAAACGTAATAAGTAGGAAATATAAAACTAGATGTGGATATAAAAATGGCGAATGGAAAGATCTCGAAAGATTTAATGTACACAAAAAGAACGGGAATTTGGAATGGGCTCACAGAGATGCGAAAAGAGTAGGTATGTACGTGAGTAAGAGAGCGAGAGAGCTCAGTTGCTAGTTGGGAGTCGATGGAAGAATATCCATTTCACAGTTAATTGGTGTGAAATTCATCTACAGTCTTTTATTGTATTAAAAGTTACTCTATCCACATTTAAGTAATCTCCTTACAGAAAAGTGTATTTCATTTAAACCGAGCATACAAACTCTTAAAATACATAATAATCAAAAAGTACATAGTAATCACACACACACTCAAAACTCATAAATTGGAAAAGAAGTAGAGGATCCTAGAGCGAGGCTGATACTATCCAGAACGCAAAGGAAGAAAAGGAACTACAGCAGGAGAATAACTAGGAAATCCCGGAGAGCAGAGCAGAAGAGAAGCCTTCCACATATCCCTTTACCAACAGCAGCACTTCTCTACACAAAGTAAGAGTGAGGGATTTAGATTACTAGCCAGGTAGTAATCCCATCAAAAATGTAAGATAATTGACTAAACGACTTTAATAATTAATAGTAAATGGGCTAGCATATTCCACATCCAAAGCGCGGAACTCTTAGTAGTTATAAGACTGACTCCTGTGCCTGCTGTTAGCTATGCAATTCCCTCGAAACTCATATAGAACATGAGCGAGAGAAGTGGTGGGGCTACTAGCAGGAGCGGGGGAAAAAGCCTTAACATCACTAAGAATCGCTAGAGCTTGACGCCATTAAGAATTTATACTACGTCTGAAACAAAATGTATTCCACTTTACGATGGCATATTTCTCGTAGGTTGTATATTTTATTACTTTTCAAGCGGGATTATTCAAGCACAGCATACGTCCTCTTAACTTTTTTTTTATAATATAACTTGCGCACATACCGTTTCTTGTAAAATCTATGAAAAAAAAAAGAATATTTCAATTAGAAATTCTTATTTATATTTATTATCTGGATATACAATATCCACTAGGGAAATTAAAATGTCCACTAGATTTTATGTGAATCTGTATCAACTGCAAACGGTGTAATCATCTATACTTTGCACCTACCTACATCTACGAAAGTTGTGATCATAGGTTCACAACCTTGAGTCTTAATTATTCGCTTTTGCATAAATTTGGATTCGCCACCGAAGAAAACGCAAATAATAAGGATATAGTAGGATGTATTCTGTTTTGGCAAATCACTCTTTCTTTTTATATAATTAAACAAACCAAATTAATCTTTATTAGTGAACGAAACTTTGGGACACATGAGTAACTGTACTATATACATACGAAGAACATACATTCCATATAGCTTTTATTAAATATTCTTCAGTGCGATATTATTCTATTTTTCTGTATTGCATTTCTTATTCTATTTAGGCAAAACTACACTGCATCGGAAATCGGATAAGATTCTGAGATGAAAATGCGACATATTGATGTACAAATTTCCAATCTCAATTTAATTAATTACATGTTATTTGTATGTATTTTATAATTTAAAATAATTGTTATAACTATAAATTAGGACACTTTACTATAAAATTCGTACATTTTTACCTGATTAAAAATTGTAAATCAACATATTGAAATAACCAAAGTTAGGATTCATTTGGCATCTAACATTTTTACACCATGACTGTGGCATTTTTCCTTAATTTTCTTTAGCGGTATTTGTCAAGTAAATACATGATGTAAATCATGAGCTTGTCCACAGTGAGTAATGTAACCTACTATTTATTAGATGTCGCACATAAACGATGTCACTATACAATCCTAATTGTTAGAACCCTAAGTCTATTACCTGCTTAGACACTACATAAACGGCTACCTTGAACCTGGCATGTTAATATTACGTGAATACATCCAGCAGCCCTAACTATATAAATATTTATGGATGATTTACAAATACGATTTAATAAACGTTACCATCGTAACGTACATGTTGGCTTGGCTATGCTTCAATATACAAACATTACATACTTACTTGTGGCACTATCGAATATCAGGTAGAGACCTATACCCAGTGCATTTTACTATTAGATAGAAGTATAGTGGTATTACTACATATATAGCAATTTACTTATATGCTTCACAATATATTATTATGATGATTTGCTACAACCATATTATATAATTATCTGTCTATAGTCCAGAGATATAATAATAATAATAGACTTTATTCGTCAACTGCTTTCATTACAGAAAGTTGCCAAAATGACACAGTATACGGTATCAGGGGTTTAACCATATTATGGAATATATTTGTGTTGTACAGAGAAAATGTAGTTAATAGCATAATTTACAAATTATTAT
>JAQFZE010005582.1:0-10182 GCA_034695245.1 Dicyrtomina saundersi
ACTGCCGCATCCAGTCCAGTGCTAGAAGAATCAGACGAGTAGAGTCTCTCTGGTTTTCTTATTTCATGGGTCTTTGTGGAATCTGTTAGATGGCTAAGGTTGTCTGACGGGTGGACGAAGATTGGTGTACATAAATGTGTGTGTGAATTGCATTCCCCTCTCAACGATTTGTATAATTTAGACATCTTGTATAATCGAAGTACCTATATTGCTACTGAAGAAGCAAAATTGCTATATGCGTTAAGTGGTGGTGATATTTATTCCATATTTAAATGATTTTCTTTTGAACTTTTTTCCAATACGGTTTAGTAAAACTTCACTTGGGTATACTTGAATAACGTGATGTTTCAAGGGTTTTGATACTGCGATCACTAACGTGGTGAAAGAAAACTAATTTCAATGGGCATTACTTTTTCAGCAACAAAACCTTAAAAATGTCATGTCGTGAAATGAGGTAGCGGTTATTGCAATGCATAACTACCAAACTACCAACACAGAACTTATAAAAATACTAGACTTTGATGCCAAACCCTACAGAAGGGTTGGGCAACCATTATGGATATATGTGCAATTAAAAAAATAATAATTTCAGGCGAGTGCAAAATTTTGTCACTTAAAAAATCTGCTGTTTATTTTACCCATTTTACTGCTGTATGCTGTATTACGTTGAAAAAAGACAATTATCTGTCCATTGATTTCAAAATTGGCAAATTTAACCTTAATTCAGTGTTCGATCGAAGTACTATCAATGCATTAGTTTTTACCTATAAAATCTGTCTTTTTCTAAAACTCAAAAACTATTGCGTACAAATTTAAATTCTATAGCGTCCAAGATTTTGCCCGCGTGCAGTGAGTTGCCCATTCATGCCCTACAGCTTCTATTTATGCTTTACCTTGTAATTTAAGTTCAAGAGTTGGTAAATGCATTATTATCGAAGCGTTTAAATTCTGCAATTATTACAACTTGTAAAAAAATCACAGCAGTACATTTCATTCAATAAAATTGTTTCTATTAGCAATGCCTACGGTTATTTCTTTAATTATACGCACCGCGTACCATTCGAACTCAAGCTTCTAACCCCCAAGTAAAATTCGAGACCCGCCGACTACAGTACTATCTAAAATTGAAAAAAATTATGCATACTTTTTATGAATACTTTTTAAATGAAAACGCAAGAATTAGGTTTAATTATTCAATTACAGGATGTACATACGAGTAAATGTGTCTCCGTCTCCAAATAAGGTAATGTTAACTAAACAACATATTGTAGTTGACCGAATTTTAGGTAATACTTTCGCGTACATTTACAGACCCGCGTATTACTAAAAGCACGCTTACTACTCTATCTGATATGCCTATACGCAAGTACAACCAATACGACTTCTGATCCATAGTTGTCAATCACATTTTCAGCGAACACTAGGAGACATTTACCTCGCGAGCATTATTTTATGAGACCACCAGTGAAGTAAGACTAGCAAGTGGCGCTGAATTGCGATAGGTTGGTAATTTCTGTATTCAAAGAGATACTCTTGGCACTTATTTAATAACTGTGTTATTAAGACTTAAATTTCTTGTTGTGTAATAATTGCGTCAATTGTATTGAGAGGTCGAAAGCGGATTTTTGTACAAATAGGTCTAGTGTTATAATGTTATTCATTACAATGCTAATGATTTCCCAGGTTCTATGGCATAACATCTAGATTTAATGATAACAATGGTGTGCGTGCAGAACAATATTAACAGTGTAGGGAAAAACAAAAACCCGTTGTAAGGAAAACCGTAGCATTAAATATTTAATAATATAGGCATCTGGTCGAGGCAAACACAATTGTCATTCGTTTTCTACTCAAAAATCTCAAACCACTACAGGTCCAAGTAGATTTAACATCTTCATTTTGAGGTTCGTGATTTTATTCACAATATGATTAAGCGGCGTCAACTTGCAGAAAGTTGAAACAAATTACCTTTAAAAGGCTTAAAAATACTAATAATTTTAAGAGTTGTCCTATTTAGAAAACTTCGGATGTTTAAAAACTCCGGTAAACACACGCATTTCCAAATCAAAGAAACACAGTAACTGGTTCGAAATAACAAATTTGTTTTTGTATCTAAAGCTCATCTTAGTGCTCGTGCACAATTGCAATCACATTGTATACAAAATTCTAGAAAATTCAAAGAAGTATTTAGTTTCCCAACGAAAATTATCACTACCAATAATGTAATGCTTTAGCTGAACATGTTGTTTTGTGTTTAGACGAGTGTGGAATACAATTAATTTTAACGTTGTAATTCTGATATGTCACTTCAGCATGTAATCTTTATAAGAATTTTACTAAGGAAATACACTTTTTTAGTTACTGTGAATCTCCTTGTATGTACTTATCGCAGAGAGTTGCACTAAATATTGCTTTAGACCCGAAAGTTATTAGAACAAGTTATTTAAAAAAACAAAATCCTTTTGATTTGATTCCGGTCTAAAGACTCCCAGGGTTAATTCGGACCCTGGGAATTATTAGAGACCCAAAAATTATTAGTAGCTTTGCGATGAATATTTGTGTTACAATTACGTGTTCTTTTTTGTAATGCAACCATTGAACCCACACTTCCAAATGGTGTCGAGTAGTTTACGACGTTTACACGTGCTAGCAACCAGTAAAAAACCATACAAGTGGCGTCGAAATGCAACAAAGTATATTGTTAATTACCCTTCCTCCTTTTTCTACAATAAAATTAAAATCATAAGGTGAATTTACTTCTATGGTATTACGAGATTTCGACTATATTGAGATATGCCCTGAATACTTCGAAAATTTAGGGCACAGCATATAAAATTTAAAATAAGGCGGTGCGTATTTTGATGGTGTTTATTCATTAACATTCTTGTACAATTTTAAAATTGAACAAAGAAAACCAATTTCAATATCGACTTATATATTTATGCTGACATATGCTTGCAATAATACATTTCTTTAACTAAAGGGAGAAAGCTATAATATTTTCTTATACAAACATCTTTTATTTTTAAAACTTGCTATTTAGAGGTTTTAAAATAATTTCAAAACTTGCCTTCGTAATGATTTAAAACTTTGATCGTTATAGTGCATGAAAAAAACCTAACTTTAAGTGCACTTGCAACACGAAGAAAATAATTCTATTACTTTTAATATTCAATGTGTACAGCACACGCAAAGTCTTTCGTTTTTAGCATTTAAAAGTGCTATATTTATTTACATAATTTGTTATTTAACAGACTGACGGAGTGTGTCACGGACCTATTTATTGTCACCCGCATATCAGAAATATAAAGGGGCCTTTAATTTATTAGCTTTGTGGCTTTAAGCCCAACTGGAATGCTGTCAACGTTCGGACCACATTAAACGTCTTTTACCTGAACTTTCACTCGACCTACAGTTTGCAATTTTTCTATCTATTACTGACTGAGTGAGCAGATTTTTCCGATAGCTGAAAATTAAATATTAGAATCATTCTTGCACGTTTTTTAAGTGGCGTCAAACTGTGCACTCATGATCAGTAAAGAAAGTGTCATATACTGATACGTAGGCAAGGCTATTTACTTATGTTATAGATTTATAAGAGGTAACTAACGTTCAGCCTACTAATTCTGCAACTGTCAGTTTTAAACATGTTTATTTTAAAAGCATTTAATACGTTAGCCTTCAAATATTACTCCTGTAGTAATTAAGCTACCTAGCCTAATTAAAATAAGAAATAACAATAAATTACACAAACTTCAGTGTAAGTTAGCACTGGTAAATTATGTTTGGGGATTTAAAGGAAATGGCAAGCATAAATGTAAAATACCATTTTTATCAATGTACCAACCTCCCAAGTTCCGGACTAACTATGTTTTGATTTTTTTATATTGAATTTAAAAGACGAGTAACAATAGGCGCACTGTCAAGTTCAACTTTAACACAAACATAATAAATCCAAAACTTCCTAATATTCATTATGCAATATGTACACGACATACATTCTTTCTTTGCTTCCTATTATTTAAAAGTTATTTATTTATTTAAATATTTTACTATCTAAAAAATTGCCATGGAGTAATAGCGAGTACTTATCGCTGCAGCCCATAATGTAACTTTCACTACTTTCACCAGAACGTTCACTGGATTTAAACTTAACGTTATATCAGTCCAATTGTATTCAGCAGTAGAATATACTAAAAATACTACAATAAATTACTTTTTCTTTTATTCAGGCTAAAATAGCATTTTAAAAATTACAAAATTGCTCCTCTGCTTGTTACAAAAGCATTATTTTTGTCAATCAAGCAAAAAAATTGAGTTGGAGCTATATTATCGATTTGTTGTATTCAATCCGTTTTGGTTATTTTGATTTTAATTGTTAATAGCGCTTGGACTGCCCAATATGTTTCTATTTGAGAGTTTAATTCCTACATCGCACATTGCTCACGAGCAATACGTACCAACGTATCCGCGCGGATGGTTCTGCAAATGTTAAAAGCTATTAGGTTTTTTGGTTGACGAAATCTGCAATTTATGAATTAACAGGCAAACTAAAAACATTGACTTCCACAAAACAAAATTTATACAAGTGAAGGTATTTTGCTCAAGACTTTTAGAATTAGCATAATTTTTTGATTATACATTTTTTCGTTTTCGTATTTGTTTTGCGCTTATTGAGTTAAATTTTGTAAGTTAGCTATAGGTTGCTTACCGGCTGATTTATTTTGTAAGCTTCCTATTAAGTTCTAATAAAGCTTCTAATAATACAACTCAAATTGTTTAATTTCTATCAATCCGGCCACTATGGTACTTATTGTACTAACTATTATAACAGTCGTTGGAGGGTCTAGTTCAAACACACAAATCATAGAATCGTCAGACATTTGCATATTATCGTCTGTGAAGAACCAAAATAACCCATATCCAATTTAAGCTAGAACCAAAATGAGCTATGTCATAAAAACAAAATGAGAAACACATGCGTAAAATGTTAATTACGAGTTTTTGAAAAGTGCAAAATGTTCTATTTACATGTTTTTGAAAAATTGCAAAATGTTCAATTTACATGCTTTTTAAAAAGTGCAAAATATTCTATTTACATGTTTTTGAACAGTGTAAAATGTTCTATTTACATGTTTTTGAAAAGTGCAAAATGTCCTATTTACATGTATTTGAAAAGTTCAAAATGTCCTATTTACATGTTTTTGAAAAGTGTAAAATATTCTATTTACATGTTTTTTGAAAAAAAAATGCTATTTAAGAAAATCTATTTAAATGCTTTCAAGACATGTTTCAATGTTTTTGTAGATAGCGGAAATTGTTTTTAGCTACAAATGGATATGCGTCATTTTGGTTCTTCACAGACGATATGTATATACTGACGCAACAATCTATGTATGTCAATCGTAGCCTTGCATCATACTACAATCCATGAATGTATTCCGTTGTCAACATAAACTCATGCAATTTTGTCATCCATTGGTCTAACTTAACCGTAATTCAACTTTTGAAAAAGCGCACCAAGTTACGTAACTTTGGAGCAAAGTGAATAAGAATGTTATAGCTTTTATAACTATGCTTCTGCTGATGCCGATTATTCTACTGTACAAGCCTACCAATAATCCAATATGTCTCACCTAATAGAATTAAACTTAAAATATTTAGACGAATTTTTAATGACGGCGTTTTAATTAACCAATATAATGCAATATACATGCAATCATACAATTTCATATGCCAGTACATTTAATTCAATCAAAGCTGTTTCGGTTTCGATTACCTACTGTATTTCCTCTAATACAGTAGTGCTCCTGGCGTACCATTTTTACCCAAGCTTCTAACCCCCGCGTAAAATTAAAGATTCGCCAACCAATAAAGTACTATTCAAAATTAGAAAAATCAGGCCTCCTAGGCAGTTTATTTTTGATGGAAAACGCAAGAATTAAGTTTAATTATCGAATACAGGATGTACAAGTAAATGTGCACCTAAATACAATAATTGTCACTAAACATTCCTTTGAACTTTGGAATGGCTCTTTTTTTCTATTTAGTAAATTATTCTGGATGTAAAAAGTCGAAAAGGTGGGAAAGGTGGTCCCATCCATTAATTGTTCTCACCCTTCACTTCCAAATTGCACATGGTACGCTCCGCCCACCAATGGTTAGGACCACCTTTTTCACGTTCTCGACTTTTGACATCCACAATACATAATTAATCATGAAATCACAATTTATTGCTTATAATGTAATACATAGTGTATTCGTATCCTAGTCAATAACTTCAAGCCAAATTTTTTCCTAATCTTAGCACAAAATTTGGTGACGTATGTCACAATATGATTAAGCGGCGTCAATTCACAGAAACAATTCAAATATTATTTTTTTCAAAGGCCTCAATAATACTAATAGTTTTAATATTTTTCACATTCTAACAAATTCTGATTTTTAAAAACCCCAAAAAAACACACATTTTCAAATCAAATAAAAATTTTAAAAGTTACCTAGTTCAAAATTACAAAATCTGTTTGTTCCTGAGGGTCATCTTGGTGCTCGTGCACAATAGCAAACGCATTTTACGCACAATTCTAGAAAAGTCAAAAAAATAGGTGTCTCAACGAAAACTATGACAACCAAATTACCAATGCAATTCTCCGAAAAGGAGAATTGCTGTAAGTTGCAATTCAGAGAGTAAATTTGTAAGTTCACATAAATCAATGCTTCTAGAAAAAGACATGACAAAACAAACAGGACACTACTTACGTGGTGTCGTCTTTGTCATGATTATAGTAATGACTAATTTCAATCTGCAGTTTGGCTCGAAACGATTATGCAACGACAAAAACACTAACAACTTTTCTTGCTCATTTGTCGATTTATTAGTGACAAAAGTAAAGGCGTTCAACTGGTGGAAATTACAATTTGAAAGGATAAAATAAATGTACTACTGAGGTAATCAAAGCTTACGTGCACAGTGAAATATTTCAGTCTTATAATTATTTATTTAGAATATTCCAAAAGTTCAGTTTAAAAAAAACATTCAATGTTCAATAAGCTTATTAGAAAAAAGATTCTTAGAATTTTCAAATAACTTAAAGAAAATGCAGAGGGTGTACGATTCAACATGAAAATGTGTGTCACATATGCACTTCTTTCCTATTGCAATCGTTCAACCCACGTTATAAGTTTCTTGTATTTATACACCCTGTCCCAAAGAGATAACAGAATATAAACAAATACATACAAGTGGCGTCAAACTGCAACATTATATGTTGTCAATTATCATTGTTTTTTCATTATTTACAATTAGAATCATAAGATGAATTCACGACACTGCTATTCCGAGATTCACGATTACAGCAGCATGTTCCTTTTTCATGACTAGGTAAAATAAATTTTATACAAAAAAGATACAACGAATAAAATGTAAAACAAGGCAATTTTTAGCTATTTATTTGTTTACAAACTTGTGCAATTTCAAAATTAAATTAGAAAAATCAATTTCAATTTTTGACAAAGCCGTTGGTATGACCCAGACAGTATATATAAATGTACCGTGTTTACGATTACTTCGAGACTGTCAAAAGGCACTGCGTATAAAATGTAAATTTAAGCAGTATTAACGTATTTCTATGGTGTTTATTTATGAGCAGACTTATACAATTTAAAAATTCAACAAAAAAAAATCAATTTTAATATCAGCTTCATTCCGAGTTGAAAACTAGAGATCGATTGATTCAACATATTTCCCGATTTTAGGATTTAAAAAAAAAATGCTTCTGGTTTAAAAAAAAATATGATACGGAATCGGACATGAAACGTACTAAAATTTTTATTTTTATTTGGACGAGTGGAACAACATTCTTAACTTCAACAACCTAATGTATCGTCGAATTGAAGAGTGTACACTAAATCTTTAAAAGAGCCTATTAGTGCATGTCAGCATTTTAGCACATCTGGCGTTATACTTGGTTATGTTTTCAAATAAAGTTATTGTAGAATTAGTAACAAAAGCCCCTCTTTTAAAAATTTGTGTTAACTAATTCATGCATTTATGCACACACATAGTTATGAAGTTTTTTAAAAAACTACTGTTTTTTAAACGACGACACTGCACATATCTAAAAACAATCCTAAAAAAATAAAACCTAAAAAAAATGTCTTACAAACTTTAAACTTTCTTAATCATAATTCAAACCACAATACAAGCAATTTGTTTCCATAGAGTCAGTGTGGACTCAAAAAATGTCCGATGGAAGTGAGCTAACAATATGGTATGGGCTTTGTGAAAAATGATTTGAAAATCTTTTAAACAACTAGTTCTCGGTTAATTATTCCATTTTGTTTATCCTTAGCTAACTTAAATGGTTAAGGTACCAACCAATCTCTCAAGACTTGGATTTCATAACTAATTAAAAAGTAAAACAACATTTGCTGTAAAATATAATTCCATTTAACTCACGACTAAATTACTGGCTCCTGTTTGACGCGTGCTTGTTATTTAATGAGGTGTCATTTTACAAAGATATTTTAACTCCTATTTTCAGGGACGCTTGCGTTGCATGGTTTATCCTATTTACTAGTCGGTCTTAATGGATTACATTTACGCAGCTGGCGTTGATCTGTAGCAAGCTATGAGGGTAATTATCATTGTCATTATCAATACATTGATACTAGTTAAACGAAATAGCATAAAGGTAAAAGGCAGTAATTGCAAGGTAAAATGCAGTTCCGAGGCAGTTTGGCAATTGGCAGTATCGCCTAATATTAATGTTTAATTGCCTCCTATAGGTAGTAATGGCAGTTTAAACCATTTATGGCTATTATTTGTAGTTTGCATGGTTCATATTATCATTTCTTTATTTCCTATTCATATTTAAAGTGATGTGCATAACGATGACGTTCATCAATAATGGGAATCATGAACGTCCTATTTATTGTCAGTCAAGCTGAACTCCTGTCGACCGCACTATGGCTTCTCAAGCTAGCACTGGTTCAGTAAACGTTATTGGAAAAAATAATATCAATTGGAAGTTTATCAAATTGTTTCAGTTCATAACCATGCAGCTAATATTAAACCTTTTGAAGACAAAGATCTATTTTGATATTTTTGCTTTATAGCAAAGGAGAATATCAACCTGGCCTCGACTATTGCCGAGATTTAAAAGATATAAATTAAAGCGGCGCTGAATAGAACAATTGAATTTCATAACCCATTTTGCAGTAATATATATGCTACATTGTTGTGTGTTTTGAGTTTCAATTATAAATGCATACTGTGTTCTACTTTACACTGCATTTTTGTTCTCAAGATTTTCAGATAAAATTTGTTTAAAATAAAACTAGAGACAGAACTGTACATCTTAAGTAGTAGCACTGTACCAATTCCAATAAATCTCATTTCATAATACTAATGCTTAGAACATCTGATTTTGTAACAGCTAAAAACGTTTTGAATGAAACGAACACCAAGAGTTTGTTATTTATCCCTTCAAACAGAGTTTAACTAAAAGCCGGGTCCATTTTGAACAAAATTGTCTTTTAAAAAAAAAGAACAAAGTTCAAGAAATTGGGACTAAATTCGCATCAGGGCAGTAGTAGTTGCATCATCGTTACATCATATGTAATAAAAAAACTCTCTTAACTTCATCAATTTAGGTGAGAAATGTTATGGTATATTTTCTAACTGGCGTCGACTTGTGTGCTAAATTAAGAAAAAAAGTCAGCTATTAATTAGTACTCCGGTTGTAATAAGGCCGCTTACCTTTACTTTAATAATAAAGTGCATTAAATCACAAACATTAGGGTGTAAGTTGGCCCTATTTAATTAAGTGTGAATAATTTCAAGGAAATGCTAAACATATACGTGAAACTGCAATTGTGGGTAATCACATTTAAAAAAATTAGCTTAAAGAAATTTAATTGTGCAATTTTTAATCTCCAAAGATGCTTGTGCCTAGTTATAAATTGAGTTAGCTTGAATCATCTCGAATAGAATTGCTACTTTTACAACAAGCGGTTGGCCACATAGTAGGTCTTACATTTCTAGGATCATGCTAAATATCTGGAATCCTTATTTATATTATGAATTTATCACATCATTATTATTTTATTATTTTATTGATCTCAAAGACTCTAGGTCCACATAGATACAGCACATGTGTTCTACTCTTACGTCTAGGGTAT
>JAQFZE010005583.1:0-10182 GCA_034695245.1 Dicyrtomina saundersi
GATAGTCATACACTTTAGTACGACGTCACTTACATAGGTGAGGTGCTCTTACATAGACCTCAGGCTCCCCACTTACACTATTGAGCAACCTACAAGCAAAGTAAGACTGAAAGTTATTCACTTTCCCTAAGACTTAGACCCTAAACACCCGTCATAGCTAACTATTAGGTCGGTCAGTCATCAATGCTGGATTTAGGGATGGCCCATAAATGATGTTAACCAAATTATAGCTCTTTTAGGACCCCCCACCATGTCAGTCCATGTCATCACCCGTATGATTACGTAAATTGCGATTTTAAACTTAACCAGAACTTAACTGGCCCTGCTGATGATGTAATTTATGGTCAATTCCACAGTATTATAAAGGATTGTCCATAAATTATGTCATTGGTAGGGTGACTTGATTTAGTCAGGAATTGATGGCATACATGACATAAGAATAGACGGTTACGCAATTTTAAAGTGACGAATTAGATGTGGGTGTGTCCTAAACGAGCGGTCATTTTTGGCGACATCATTTATGGACCATCCATAAGTACTTCAATAGTTTGTTTCCACGTTCAGCTTATCGGCAAAGTATTTAAACTGCTTTGGCTGACAATAATGTTGAGTTGAAAACTGCATTAACATACTGAAACCTCCAGTAAGAATTACATGATTTATTAGTTTGGATAAAACGTACGGAAGTCGCAGTCCGCTTTGGTTTGTTTAACATTTCATTAACATCACATTGGGAGTAATTGCCAACCCCTTCGTTACATTTCACAACTTCAAGACTAATACTGACCATATCATGTAAATTATATTTAATCGTAACTTTGGTTAACTACATATACTAACTATCTTTAACAGGTAGTAATTAATTGTTAATATGACATAATGTGTAAAGTTACTTACTAGTTAGTGTTGGTAAAAGAAAAGATCTTTATTGTTGACAGTTCAAAGTATGAATTTGTGTTGATTTGCTGAACTGCCACATAAAGTTTAGAAACGAATGGTCTCAAAAAATGTGTTTATTGCCACGAGCAGCAATTGGAATTGAAACTCATCTCCTGGCCAAAAGGAAACATCTCTGCCCAATATTATTTATTCCCAAATCTCATCTTTCACAACACATCTTCATTTATCTGATGATCTTACTTTAGGTTTCACATACAAATGATAAATAATACATTAAAGTATTACTTACAAGTTACTAGTTACTTGTGGCGCTATATGATTTATTAACTAATATACTAATGTGAGTTTTACACACATATTTAGATTTTAAATATGACAGTATTAAACGACTGAAAGGTTACAGTCACTTGACGTTTATTTAATAAAGGCAGCAGTGTATTCGCAAACTGACGGTGAACCTGTATTAATTTACTAATTTGTATAGTAAATAATCGATAAACACTAATGTGCTAAAGCTGCTTGGCAATTTGAAAAGAATATTAACGATTGTAAAGTCAAATCAAATCTCCTTCTTCAAGCTCCTTTAGAGATCATCCATAAATGACGTCACGGCTAGATTCAGTGGGACTAGTCATGTATTGATGACACTCCGTGTTAAAGATAACCGTTTGTGGAATGTTAAATCGATGGCATAGAGAGTGGGTGGGTCCAAAAAGAGTAAAGATTTGGATGACATCATTAATGGACGAACCCTCACTGCTAAGATGTGTTTGCCGTTGTATGAGACAGACTTGAGCGGGGCTGGAACCAAAGTAGAGAGATTACACGCTCGTGAACCTCTCCAGCAGTGCGCACGTAAGATGCCGTAAAAACAATTAAGCGTGTTACTGTGTGTTTTGGTTAAAAAAAATACGACATCTTTACTCCCCCTGTACAAGAAAGCTTTTAGGTGCCGTTTTTCACATTTTAAAATATATAGTACGTATACATTTAAATTACTAATAAGTCCTAATTATATTACTTATAATTTTTATGTGTTATTATTATGATTCAATTACTACACTTCATACATATGATCTATACATCCTAATTAATTACATTATATGTTATAATAATACTTTAATAGTTGTTTGTTTCTCTAGGAGTTTTGATTAATTTTTCCAGCTGAACCGACCCCGTTGGTAGAAAAGTGCAGAGCAGCCACACTTTAACGTTTACCGAACAAGAATTTCATACTTATTACTTCAAAGAAAAATACAGGTATGTATATATCAATTAGTTTAATATATTACTTATTATTTAATTATCTACTTAATTATTTTTAAATGTTAATGCTTAACTTAATTTAACATTTTAATCCTATTTAAATATTTTTATTACTTTTGTTACTTCCCATGAGAGTTTTTGATTAACTTTTTTCAGCTCAAGTTATCAGTAGCTGAAGGTACCTAAACTTATAAACTATATACTTACGATTTATATAAATATTTATGTGTTTTGAATGTAATAAAAATCACAAAAACCGGGTTTTAAACAAAATTACAGCGCCACGCGCATAAAACGGCAATCCTTGTACAGGTAACACCGCAATTAAGGATGGATTACCTCCACGTCCGTTAAAAAGTACGCTGTAATTTCCCAGTAAATGTAAATAGGATGGCGAAGAAAAAACCCGTATACACTTATTCAAAAAGGCTAAGCCTAAAAAAATTATATAGATTATATAGATATTGGTTGAAAATAAAAACAAACGATACAGAAAATTAACTCGAACCCTTAAGTTTAGGTTCACAGGTGTAAACTTTTGCTTGCGTAATTGGAACTTATTATGTATTCCTAATAAAATTAACGATAGAAAAATTAAAACAAGTAATTAATTAAATTTAAAAGTGGATATTATATGGAATGCTGTGCGTGTACTAACCGCATGCACTTATTGTTAATTTAAAATAAGCGATTTGGTCCCTTCTCACACTATTATTTAGAGAATAAAATGAATAAGGCCTGTTCTCACTGCGAGAGCTAATATGTTTGGGCTACGGCTATAGGCCTCTGGAATGGTCTAGTATTTAGAAATTAAAGAGAAAAACAATTTATATAAAAGTTTAGAAAGTTTCAAAAATAGAACTCTTTGAGTTCTGCACTAAATTAAAAATAAACTAAACCGAACTAAAGAAAATTTTGAGGTTTCATTCGTTCCCAGTCCCTCTACAAAATAAAATAAATCAAATATAGAATAAATTGAAAAATGCACACAACTATACAGCACATTTAAGCAAACCCAATAAACGTATATACCTAAATTGGTATCTACATAAGGACAATTTTGTAGCTTTTCATTTAACTATACAGTCGAATCTCGAAATACCGGCTACTCAAGAAACCCAGTGATTTTGGATGGTTTAAAAGTTGAGCCATTATACCTATACCGACCGATGGCCATTATACAGATACTGGCCGATGACTATTATGTAGATGCCAGTCAGTGGCCAATATACAGATACTAACAAAATGCCATTACATAAATGAATGATTGAATAAATGAATTTATTCAAAGTCAATAAAATATTATGATTTACGTAAAGATTTATATACCATAACAGCAAGAACAAAGCATATCCAAATGCTATTATAAATATAAAAAAAAACAAATATAAAAATTGCTTTCAAAAACAGTCACTTCGTGTTGGGTGAACAAATTAATTGCGTTTACGTATTGCTTAAGGTAAATTATTGTGGAATTAAGGCTTGTTTCAGCCACGATATTTTAAGATTTAAAAGATATTGTTCTAAATATAAAATGGAATTCAATACCTTTCTATCTTCAATTTTTTGAGACAAAATGCTAATTAGCAAAATTAAATAATGCTTATAGATTATACAAAAAAGATACTTTTAATATTTAACAAATTTTTGTAAAATATACTGAGTCAGTTGGGCTTCCCTTGGTGGAGGTCAATTTTTAAGTTTTTTCTATTCAATAATGTTATATTTTTTTCTTACATTAAATCAATGGCCGGTACAAAAGTGTAAATACACATTGTAAAGTAGCTCTAGGGCATAGTTTTTTGGCCGGTTTGTCGAGCTTCCCATTAAATTGAAAGCTGGTTTAGCGGCGTATTTTAGCATTACAAGCATAGGCATTTTGACAGGGATTTTTAAATTAGCCGATAAATCGAGCTGACCGGTGTTGGAAAGGCTAGTATTCAAAGATTCGACTGTACGTAGTTTTGAGCAGCAGCGCTTGTAACTACCTAGTAGGTCTGCATACGTCAAAAAAAATTAAACAGCCTAATTGCTAGAATATTGCAAATTGGTGCATTAATTTTTCGGATGACACACTTTGCCATTGTTCTGTAGGTGTTTGCATCCGCTTCGGTAATAGAGTTTCGAACTCAAGTAGCCCTAAGTATTTGCGACCAAGATAACGTCCTTGCGGTACCTACAGTGAGACGCAACTATTAAAATACCTCTGTTAAGGATCTTAGTCCTGTCACATATCCAGTAGTTTTAAGCCCAGAAGGAATGCGAAGGCTATTCAAATAGGTTAAGCAAAATATTATTCAAAGTCAAAAAGTTTAAGAAACAAAAATTGTTGGCCTAGCTACTATTATTGCTTTGTAGCCGACACATACGTTCTTTGTGTAGAATATTTTAATCACTGAATAGAAACTGATAAACTACTATTCCAGATCCCTTGTTTTTATTTATTAAATTATATTTTAGCTTACAAAATCAATCTTCACGTAAATAATATTAACCTTTTGAATTTCTAAAATATTTTAGGCATCCAGTTACTATATTAATAATAATTACTGTATTTAATTATTTATATTATTCTTTTGTTTTTTGTCCTTCTTTGTTTTTTGATTTATAATATTTAACTAGAATACAGACTATTTTTTACAGTGTGCCATTAAATGCTATTATCATTATTGCTATTTTTGAAATGTTTTTTATTTTGTTATTATATCTTAAGTGTAATATTTAAAAATATTCAAAAATTATTAAGTTTCCAAACCCATGTTACTCTCGTTTTGTTTTCTGACATTTTGCATTGTGAGTCCCAATGTGGTCGCTTTTTTAGATCCTATGCCGGTCCGTAGGCTTCCTACTACGGGTTTAGGTCTTCCTGTACTAGGTCAATGGGTTGATTTAGATCGTCCTCTTCAACTAGAAATGCTTTTATTATAAAAGTAGCACAGACAGAACAAAAAAGTCGCATTTTTAAATCACAAAATGACCAAAAGGCACTAGTAGTAGTTAATTGGACAATATTTTTGCGGACTTGGTCTTTCAGTTGCTCTCAGTAAATAACAGCCTGTTCTTTATAGAACTCGTGGCTAAAGTCAATGTCCGGTCTTGGTATGTAGCAATCTTCTCCAAAACCCCTAATGTCCTAAAACATCATAGGGAAGCAAGCTTTTATTTCTTTTGTAGGGAAGCATTTTTTGTCTTTTTTTATATAGTCTTTCAATTAAGGGGAATTTTAGGTGTAATGCTCCAAATCCAGAGGTGTGTTTCAAAAACTATATTAATTTTCAACTTTAAATATTTCACTTAGTATTTCCTCGAGTTCGGCATTAAGATTTCTAAAGTAAAAGCGTTCTATTGGTAGATAGTAATTAAGGTTTAGTTAGTTGATGTAGGTGTCCACTTCAGACATGCTAAAGTTGTAGCGTATTTCTCCTAAATAACTACGTGGTGATGCCATATACACAACAAATCGCTTTCCCATTGCTGTAAGGTGATAGTGAATATTATTTTTACTTGAAATTTTAGTGACGCAAATTATTTAGTTTGTATGCTTTATTTCAGCCTGCAGTTTAGGAAGTGTAGTTGTTGGTCCTTTGTAAAAAGATTCCATGTCATTTGCTCCAACTGTAGCAATTAAAAATAAAAATGATGCTAGCAATAAAGTCGTTGAGGCTGCAATTTTACCTCCGTTGCGTGTTATAGTAGCAGAACAGCTTGCTGACACCTCGGTTTTATTTTTATCCGTCTTGACCGTTGCTATATTTTTAACTGCATAATAGACAACTTTACAATCACGTTTTTTGGTTATTGTAATCATTTAATGAGCTTTACAAGCTCCCTTTCCCTTTAATGTTGGTAATGGACTGACTAGCTTTTGTTGTAATATTTTCTAAATCATATAAGCAATAGCTTTACATATAAATGTCAAAACCTAATAGTGTTACTTCAATTGTACTTACAAAAGAATGTTCACAACCGGGCGTGGCGAAACCACCCAGTTTATTTTTTTCTGCTACAGGAATTTTTGAAGACATAAATTTGCTAATGTATGTATTGATGTATGTATCTATGTATGTATGTATTTATACAGCCGGATAGGCACCCATTAGGTATGACCAATTGTAATTTTTAATACAACTTTAATTTTGGATAGTCAAAGCACCGTAAGCAGATATAATATCAGCTACAGTACTCCTTATCCTGTAACCTACAGTTGTAGTATTTGGTATTCGTTACGTGTTACTGTAGAATACTTAGCAAGACATATATTTAGGCTGGTTTGCACCAGACAGCATTGTGTATATTTGATTTTCGAAGAAAAATCTCAACAGAGTATTTTATATAACCGAAAGGACTTTCTCACGATCCCCACGACTCCAATACGCTCTGCCAAGCCAACCCATCAGCGAGCAACTCTATCGAATGTCATCGGATGACGACGCTTGTAGTATACTTTAGGGAATAAGTGCTTCGGGAAGAATCATGAGTTTATACATTGTATGTACGAGAGTCAGGCAGAGTAGGTATCTATTATTAAGCAGTACTGAAACCCCGTCTTACGTAGATAACCACTACGGATTATTTCAGCCTGCATCCAGCTCCCTTAAACTCTCACTCCCACCCTAGCTCAACTCCCCACCAATATACTAAGCTCTATCACTGATACTTACTCCAATCCAGAGCGCCACCGACTCCCCTGACCCAGCATTTCAGTAGTTAAACCACTGTGCCGCCGAGCCGGGATTGAATTTGCTAATGTTAATTCAATGTGAAGCCATATTTAAATGTAATTTTAATTCTTCAATTAAGTCTGCAGGCTACATTTATCAACCGATTTTGATAAAATTTGAAGTTTTATGATCAGTACTAACATTCTTGAAAATAAACTTACAATTTTGCAAATTTAAAAATTTCATTTTCTTACAAAAAAGCTTCATGATGTATCACAATTTTTTAATAATGTTTTAAAAAGTTGATCTTTTCAAATTCTGTAACTCCTTCCATTTTGAGTTAACATTCTTTCCAAGTTATTTTACCTGTATAACATTACCTAAAAAGATAATTTTGGGTTTTTAAATTCCTTGAAAAATATAAATTTGTTATACGTTTAGGCTTTTTAAAAATAACGCTTTTAAAAAAAAAATTTTTGCAGTTGCAAAATTTCAGAATTTTTTGTTCAAAAAATGTTTTGCTGATCACAAAATCAGTTGAGAAATGTAGCTTGCAGACTTAATGGAAAAATTTAAATTATATTTAAATATGGCTTTCATTTAATTAGCATTAGCAAATTTATGTCTTTAAAAATTTGTGTAGCAAATCAAAAGACCAATTTTGAAATATGATTGACGCAACTCCACTTTTTTTAACATGCTCTTTTCAGAAAAACATATACTGGGTGGTTTCGTTGTGACCCCCCAGTAGTGACCATTCCCTTGTTAGTATTATTAATTCAAATGTTGGTGCGGCATGCATTGAACCTGCCATACTAATTAGGGTGGTTCTAAAGACTTTTATTGATATTATAATCATCTAAAGAAATTGTAAAAAATTCCACACTGAACCTGTTATTCCTGGATGGGCTTCCCAATAGATGTAGTCGGTATTTTCTGTCACCTTTTTCATGTCCTGCTTGAGTTCACTGTCTAGTTGTTCGGTACTTATTAGTGGTACAGATTTATTAAAATGAGGCTCAGTTACATGCCATTCTTGATTGAGAATGGATAATACATTATCATATAGTACTGCTTTGGTCATCACCGCTGCTTTTAGGTTACTCCATTCGGATGGTATAACATAAGTAATAGCCAGATTCTTTACGTTAATTTTTCTGCAAAGAAATTTAGGCTTTATAAGGATGGTTTTGGACTGTACTACACAGTCACACAGCAGTTGTATTTTGTACGCTCCTGCGTTTGTAATGGGCTGCAGTAGCTGGTCCTGGCTTTTACATATAACTGTCAACAATTCAGCTGGATTATTTATGGAATAGAGGTTATTATCCAGCTGAGTTAATAGTGTAGCAATTAATTCCTGTTTTGTTAGGGTTTAACAAGTGTATGTGCAGGCAGCTGTCAATTCGGCGACTGATGATTCTCTGAATAATGCTTGGGCACACTGTGGGCTCATTTAGCGGCTCATGTGAAATCTAGGAAGCTTGCATTGCTGATCTCTACAGGAATTACAGTGTGAAACCAGGATTTCATCAATTAGTAATATTGACGTTCCTGCTGTCACATATGCTGTCTCTTGCCTAATATTACAAATAGAATTTTTATATGAAAATAGAATAGTTTCTAGTTGGTACAGCTGCCAGTCTACTTGCCGTTTAACGAAGAGTTTGACCGTAATTGTTAGTTTTGATGAAGAAAATTCACAGCTAGATATTTGTAACCGGTAGTAATTTGGAATTTTAGTTACTGGCATAGCCAGGGTGTATTTATCTTTCATAAATTTTTGATTCAGCCGGCGCAGGTGAATTTGAGAAACTTCTAGCGATATAGGATCCTTAGAAATGAGTAAGGAACGACAACCGTCTGTGATTGACCTCCTATATGTTAAAGTTAAAGTTATTGCTAGGTGATATAGGGCTTGCAAATTTCGTATTCATAGTTTTAATAATATCAAGAAAATGTTGCTATGTGTTTCTGTTGATTTTAATTTTATCTAATTTTCCAAATCCCGTAATGCTTTGTTGACCTGCTTTGAATACAAATTAATAAGTTTTGAAGAATTAATTAAGTTATTATGTTTCTTAAATAGAATTTCTTTAAGGTCGTTGATTTCTGTCACTCTTTTTTCACTTTCTTTGACAAAAAGCTGTTAAGCTGACGTGTCTGTCGGTATACTAAATGCCCAAATATTTATTGTCACTACAAAATTAAATAGATTTTTAATAGTTCTTTTTCGCCGTTTTAATAGTTGACTTTCCACAAAATTAATAACGTGTGATGCTTTTTACTTTAATTCTTGTAGAATAAAATTTTGCTGAGCCGCTGAAGTGCAAACTGTAGAAATCTCACAAGTGTGGTAGGAAACCGTTTCAGAGTTAAAGTCTGGAATTTGCGTTTCATAAATCAGTGGTATTGTAGACTCGTATGAAATCGTATTTGGCATTTCCGTAATATGCACACCTCTTTGCACCTTTGCCTTTTGCGCAAAAAAAGGACTTTTTAGCAAAAGTATCAAAATTGAAAACAGTAAAATTTTCTGCATTGTAGATAAAATATTTATTGCTTGTCTCTTGCGTGGCAGTAGTTGGTACTGTTGCTGAGTAATTTCTAATAATTTTAGTTAAATCACTTGATATTTATTTTTTATTGTTGCTGTAGCTTGTAGTTTCTTAGGACGACCTTGCTTTCTTACTAATGGTAGTGCGTTTGGAGTTAGCACTGCAGTGGCTACGTCTTTGGGTTTGTCACACTCGTCCGTGGTAGAAAATTGCTAAGGGTGAGTAGTTTATTTGACATCTGATGTTGACTCACTTGAATCGCGATTGTACACGCAATTTTTAGGTATTTGTATATCAAATATTATTTGTTGAGACAGGAATGTAATCTTGCGTTACGTTAGTTGCATCATCCCATTGCATCACCTCTCGCTGTTCTTTATCTGAAGAAGTATTGAGATCCTCATTTACATCATCTTGTTTAATTTTTGCATTCTGCTTGGCTTGATTTGGGTCACTTAATAATTTGAATTCATCTATATTTTTATGTTTTTTGCTAGCTCGTCTCGAAATATTTACAGATTTTTTATGAGTATTTATCTCAGCTAATAGTTTATCCGAATGTAATTTATCCGTTTTAGGAATATTAGTAAATTCTTAACGTATGTAGTATGGCCTTAGACGTTCTACATTTATCACTGTCTCAAATATTTGTCCTCCTATTCTTCCTCCTACTACATAGTTATTATTAAATGATGCTTCAACTACTACTAATAGTCCTTTAAATAGCATCTGGAGTTTTTGGATTTGTCCTTTCTCCTAAATAATTTTTTTCATCAACACAAGATCTCCAGGTTCAT
>JAQFZE010005584.1:0-10180 GCA_034695245.1 Dicyrtomina saundersi
CCCTTAAAAAAAGAGAGAATCGAAGTGGTGGCTTTGGTGTTTGGTGTTCTAAGAACATACCCGTGACAATGTCTGGTCCTGGTCCTGGTATTGGTGTGGCAGGAGTATCTGTAGTTCAGTTTATCCACAGTCCACATAGGTACATACGGATGTAAGGTAGGTATATATATATGGGGAATAGACTCTGTATAGACTGGAGAGCATGTACCCACTTACTACTTACAACTATACTGTGGACTTGAGATGAGGCTAGATCGGTTTCGAATTCGGATTTTGATATCTCGACCCGGCTTTCCTTCGACTTCTATCTCTGTGAGACCGGAGAGTAGAACGTGGAGAGAAGATGAAAATACGAAACTACGAAATACAGAGAGATATCTCGGCCCATGTGTATACGTAACCTAAGGACCATCTATATATACATGTGACCATGGAAATTATTGGCACATAAAGCGGCAGTGCCCACATCTGTAAATGTATTTATATGAGAAGACCGTTGAAAACGAGACGAGCCGGGTTATCTCATTCATGGCTACTGTTATTTATTGATATAGACGTCCATAGTGGAATAAAGAGCGAGAGGCGATCGAAATGTGCTGGAAATTTAAGGCAGGAGACAGGAGCAGTCGTATGCTGAACATCTAGTAGACAGGCCTTCTGAATGTTGGATCTACAATCTACACAGCTCTATACTACACCGTACAGAGACACACAGTCAGGTTTCATCATATCTTCTTGTTTCCTAGTTTGTTCTCTCCACTAAACTCAGTCAGTCCTATATATATGCCCGCACAATATATTATTATGTATATAGTGCTCTCCACTCACATACCCTCACCCAAATACATACCTACTGCCATGGACCTTTTAGGAATGAAATCATTTGAGTGTAAGTAATGTTTCATGGAGCTGCAGTCGATTGCATTCAGTATACTCCCATAGACGCACACAGTTCAACTTGAGGAAAGTTGATATAGAAAGACTGAGAGAGAGTGAGGCAGAGACCAAGTTCAATATTGTTGCCACTGTCCATGTATACTCCTGCATTCACCAGGCACAACAAAATACGGAAACCGAAACCGACACCAAAACCGAAACCGAAGCCGAAACCAAAACCGAACCCAAGTCCAAAGCAATGCTGAATGCAAAGTTTAGATTTAGTAGCAAATGGAACTGGATCTGGAACTGGAACTGGAAAATGACTCTCATTCCACCATAGTTCCAGTCAAACAAAAATATCATTCATCCAGAAACTCCAGAAACTGCCACCACAGACAGACAGACAGACAGACATTCATGCATAGCCTCAGCAAATAAGAGAGCAAATGAGACATTCAAAAGGATAAAAGTCACTTCTCTCCATCTAAAACACACTCAAACGCCCTAAGATTTCAAATCAAAAACCTGATGGTTTAAAGAGAAAAACTCGTGTCCCACTACACATGATTACATAGCTTACGGTCCTTACACCTTACATCATCAAAGCAGTCAAAGTTTTCAGAACAAAAATGAACAATATTGTGAGAATCTGTATGTGCATAGTTATAAGAAAAGGGAATTAAATAAATTAAATCTACAGACAATCCAGAATCCAGAAGCATCCAAATTGAAATGGAGATTTAAAAAAAGACAATAATTGAAATTATTTTATATGAATGCATAATGTCAATTCTCTATTGCGTACTACCATCAACAAACTTGCATCTAGCCTACTGGGTAAATTAGAAGTGATAGGTAGGTAGGCGTACGAGCTTCCCGGAAACGGAAACTCGTACGCGTGTAGTGTTTTCTGTTTTCTTTACTAAAAGCACAAAGCAGCCAACACACATTTCAATTGACTTTCCAATATGATGAGCTTCTCCTGGAACTCTATTCAGGAACGACGACAGCGACAGCAACAACGACAACGACAACGATAACGCAACTTTATTTTCATTTTTATTGAAATGAGAGTAGCACAAGGAAGGCATAATAAGGGCAATAAATAAAATGACAAGGCACATCTCCATCCAGTCTCCAGGTTGTCCTCTTCATTTTGTTTATCTCATGTGAATTTCCTCCATGGCGAGATGTGGAGAAGGAGCGTGTGTTTAGCTCCGTCTTCGTACGTGTGTCCCTGTTGGTGTCGAGCTATATAGGAAAATTGTGAAAGCTGGACGTGGAATACAATATACTGATAGTAGTATACGTACCTACGTATGTTGGCATTGGCATTGGAATTGGAATCTGTCTGAATTGGCGTTCGAGATTGGCGGAATAGGGAGAGACCGAGAGCGAGAGCGAAGAATGAAACGAAAACGACAGAGACTAAAGAGTCATTCGCTAGAATAGGAAATCAAATAATGTGAGACTGTGTGTGTGTGTGAGACGCTGTGCCATGTTCTCGACTAGAGAGGACTACCGAGGACTACCACCGCGTGTTTTTGTGTAAACATGTAAAATATGATACAGGAAAGTTAAATGGAGACATGCCTCGGAATGTTTACATAATTCACTAAGCTACATTTCGCGACTGTTGATATAATCAGGGTGAGAGTGGAGAGAGAGAGATGGAGAGAGAAACTCCGTCTGTATGTAAAGTAGGTGGGTAGCTTCTCCTCCTTAATGTCGGATACGGAATACGGATGTCTACATCCATCCCTTCTGTGTCTCTGTGTCTGTGTGTAGGTTACGCTTTAGTCTCTCTCATAATAATGTAATGTAGAATTTAGGGAAGATATTAAGTGGAGGGAATAAGGAAAAGAGGTGCACTTACTTGCCAGCTCCTCTTGTACACGAACACGCTAACGCTTCTGTATTTGTCTACTCTCCCTTTCAAAACCAACACACTACTCAGTAAGAAGAGCCCAGAAGGAATACGAACTGAAGGTATTCAAGCATGAAAAAGAGATTGTCATTTTGAGAAGGAGAGAAGGCTATAATACAATGGAGAAATGAAATGCGGAACGTCTTTGAGGATCTGAGTGAGAAATATAACATAATACATGCATGTTAAGGACTGTCCAAATCGAAACGTATCTATAGACATTGACATTACCTTATGTATATTCACGCTCCCTGTATCCCCGTCTCTTTGTCTGACAATAGACTCGCTCTTCCATTGTATAATTTTTAGCTGTTGTAGTAGTAGTAACTGGAAGATTGAGGTTTCCAACCAACAAGCAACTTCTCGTTTTCCTTCTTCTTCTTCTGCTCCTTCTCCTTCTCCTCGCGGCTTCATCTCTTTCGCATATAGTTTAGGTAGGTATTATACTTTCAAGATGCAGCTCTGCGTTTCTCTGGTCCATTGTATGTACCTACCTACACAGACTCCTACTCAAACTTTTAAAGTCTCAATAATGTTGTTCCAAAATATGGTTTTACAACGTATTTCACAAATAACTGACAAGGAAGCTTTAGTCATGTGTATTTGTCATCTATTGTTATTTTTATTTGACTAACATGAACTACTATGCGGCTTCCCTGGAGCAGTAAAGGAGCTAGTGCAGTGGAGGCAAAGGGAGCCGACTGTAATAATTATGTGCATTGTAGCTTGTACCTACCTCAGTCCCTCCTTCACACAAACATAATGTCGGATTCGGATTTTGTCATTGTCATTGTCATTCATTTAAAAGGTGATTCAAAACCATATTATTAAGATTGACATGAGATACAATCCTCACATGATATGCTAATCATCTGATTTTCAATTTCCATCCTCCTTGTATATTTACATGTCTAATTTATTGAGACATTTGAATTGGAGAATTTTTCAAAACTTCTGTGTGAACATACCGAGAATGGAGATACAGACCGGCACTGTACAGTAGCAGTAACAGTAGACCAACTCATTGAATTGATTAACTGTGTCATCGTCTTATTATTCCAGTACAATGGGAGACACAGGGTGGGGGACGGACATTTTAAAGGCGGATTTGCTCCAGTTGTAGTGTGACTCTTCTAAAGGATGTGATTACATATGCGGTTTGGCTCCTTGTAATAATTATTCCTCCTCCACTCACTCACCATTCCAGGACGGTGACGGGAGTAATCCCAGTTAAAATACATGGCTGGACGGAGAGGAAGTGGAACAAGTGTGACTACAGAGAAAGAATCTGTGTAAGAACAAGAAGGAGACTATTGAGATGTGCTCCTCAAAGAATCTCTAGTAGAGAGTCCATGAACAAAAGGGAGAACTATTATGTTCACAGATTGGGTAGGATGAAACGGAATTTGTGGTGGATCTGGAAGAAAGTACATTGAACATGTATTATGTGATTATGTGTGTGTATAGTTCTCCTTCTTGGATCCTACAAAATAAATTTAGTACAAGTATAATATTCCCGTGGTGGACTATAGGCTCTGTGTAGATACATAGGAGATAGAGCGGAGCTATGACTGGGAAAGGGTTTCGTTTTCCTGTGCTGGATATATGTGTATATGTACATGACTGGATACTGGATTGGACGGCTGACAGGAGGAGGAGGCAGCGGCAGGTTGATATGAATGGACACAAAAGTAAAAAAAAAAAAAAGAAAAAAAAGTATATTATATTGTTGGATGAGATTCTGTAGTTGTGGTCCATGTTCCGTTTGTGGATTTGGTGGAGGAGAGAGAAGAAAATGCTCGGAATAAATATCTATATATAGAGAGTTGCTTCTGCGACAATGACAGTGAGAATGAGAGAGCGACAATCAGGGAGACTTGGCTTCTTTGGTGTGTGTGTTGTCCTCGTGTCGCTCTGTGTTCCCCGGTCTCCGACAACGACGACAACGACGACGAAAACGAAGACTGGAGCTTTCTGAAGCATCTTCTCCTATTACTCTAGACACTTCCACCCGCTCCACGGTCCACGGATAGATAGATAGTACCTTTGACTATCTTTTGACTATTACTCCTACTACAACTAGAACTACTACTACTACCACCACTACTTTCTGCTTACACTTCATGTAGCTTTTTTTGCTCTCTCTCTTTCTCGCCCTCTTTCTATCTGGCTCCTGGCTCCTCTTGGTTTGGTCTTGGTCGTCTCGCGAAGGCTCTGCTCTCATGTCCCTACACAGTTTAGTTTCCCTGAGATACGAGGACAGGAATGGGATGGGAGTCAGAGGAAAATACCTATCTGGTGCAAATTGAAACTCTGGCAAGTTTTTAGTTTAATTCTGACGTGTTATTTGTGATTGCGAGGAGTTTTATCATGAGTTTCTGCTTCACTGAGAATTGCTAACGGATTCGGAGTTGGGAGAGGGTGGCAGTGTCTGAATGGAACATGTTATCTCCATGGGATAGGATGCCATGCCAGAACCAACTTCTTATATTACGATTTACTCCATTCTGTCTCTCTCTCTCCTCTTGCTCTCTCTCTCTCGGAGCGAGCGACGAGCCAGGGAAGGAGCCCAACAAAACGAAACCCTATGGAATGAACAGATACATAATCATAGTAGTCACCCAACATCCAAGACAATCTCGTGCCCTATAGCTCTTTTCTCCAGGAAATGTCTATGTGTATTTATGTACACACTAACTTTCTCATTGTATTTGCTGTGTCTGTATTTCTTCTCCTCATCCTCCTACGGTATATGTATATAGCGGAGCGAAAGTATATAGAGTATATATAGACTCGTCTTGTACGAGTGTGTAACTCCCATTCCTCCATACTCCATACTATTGTGTGGACATACCCTTTTTCCTATATAGATCTCGAGTCTCATTTCATGCCCTATATATATATACATACATCCGCACTCCAAGTGTGCACGAGTATGGAGTATGTATATATGTATAGAGTCCCGAAATGGGGAGACAGAAGAGAGAAGAGAATGAGCTTGGAAAATATTATTTCTTTTTAGTTGTAGTTCTCTGGAAAAGCCTTATATATGACGGATCCTATCATAAATAGTAAACTAGGAAAATGAAAAAAAAAATAGGCCCCACCGCACTCTTTCACATAATCTTACCGAGAGAGAGAGAGAGAGAGAGACGAAACAAAAAAAAATAGTCTTCCCCATTCTTGTATTATTCTTGTTTCGCTCTTACGGATCTGAAGAAAACGAATAGCGGATTTTTTTTTCTTCTTCTTTTCTCTCCCTTCAACTCTCACAGTCCAACCGCCGAAAGAAAAGTCAAATAAGTTTTTTTTACTGATTTCAAATACATACCCTCTTCTCTTTTTTTTTATTCCCGTATCAATGTGCCTGGGTACACAAGGAGGAGTACGTAGTCTACATGTGTTTGTGCAGTGTATTTCTTTTGAGAATTTATTTGTGAAGATATGATGGGATGGATGCATGTGAGAGAGAGAGAAAGATGCTTTCATTTCATACGCCGGAGGAAATGAGATAATGTGAGTAGCTAGAGAAGATAATTTGATTTCAAGGTGGTAGTAGGAGTAGTGTAGCAGTGGTGGTGGTGGTGGTGGTGGTGGTGGTAGTGGTTGTAATCTCAGACTGAAAATGGAAAAGAAAATGACATCTACTACTACTACTAGTTTTTTGAATGGAAGTGGAACGTCTCGCATTAGGTTATGTAGGTAGGACCTACCTCCATGGATCCATGTACCTACACCATTTACCATTTCCCATTTCCCAAACATTCAGCCCATCCAGGAAGATCACGTTTCTTGGACGGACGCCGAGTCAAAATATTTAAATATATATACATATAGGTAAAATTAAATGCTCAAAATATTCTATAAGTCTAGAAAATAGAAAAATAGAAACATATGAGAAGAGGCTTTTGACAGGAAAACGGAGGCTAAATGGAATCCTGTGACTATATATATATACTTAGTTGTGTTTGAATTTCAGCTTGTTTTTTTTTCCTAGTATCTTCTAGGAAATTTTAGTTTTCTATAGAGGCTGAAGTGGAAGTAGAGGGCATGCATGATGATGATGTTGTTCACAATCATAATGAACTTGCAATTCATCTCTACGATCAGACTGGGAAACTCTTTCTCTCTGTCTCCATCTCATCCTCAACCTGCGACTGCCAACGTGGAATGCATGCATATGTAGTAAGAGTGCTGAGCACTATTTTCTCTGAGCTTCTTGAACGAAAGGGTTTTTTTTTCTTTTTTTTTTCATATCAAAATTTATTCATTTTCAGGGAGAGCATGGCATATATATACAGGGGTATATATATATAGGAGGGACATAAGAGAATTTAGCAATGCGATTATCACGATCCACCTTCCATGGAAAAAGGAGAGAGGAATCATCTTCGTTCTTACAATTCCATGGCCCATGGCCCCATGCTCTTATTTGGGATTTTGTGTGTGTGTGTGTGTGTGTGTGTGTGATGGTTTAGCATGGTAATGCAATGGGAAGTGTGTGCGTGCAAAGGGAAGTATAAAAGTTGATGTACAATGATTGCAGGGGCACTTTCGGATAATGGAAGTCCTTGTGGGGACAATAGTTCGGCTGCATCTGAGAGTCCAGCACCGATGGATGACCAAGCAAGACTTAGGCTAAAACGGAAACTCCAACGCAATCGAACTTCCTTCACCAACGAACAAATCGAGAGCTTAGAAAAAGGTTTGTGTTCGTGACCAATGCTCTTAGTTTTACTCGAGAGTTGAATAGCTCTGTCCCTCGTAATTGACGACAACATTCTTCCGCCTCCCGCATACATAATCCCCGCACTCTCCCGTCCACTCCTCTCAGAGTCAACAACACACTATGTTTGACTGCTCCTCATGAAATCATATATAAGATCCTCCTCGTCCTCACTTTTTTCCTCACTTCCATCTCCATATGTCCGATTGCGGGAGACGGGGGAAGAGTCCCTCATGAGTATTTGTAATTATCACGTTCCTTATTAAATCCGCGGAGATTTTCCAAAAAAACAAAATATTGGCAAATTAATGATGTTCCTCGGTGAAATGTAATTTAACATTTAAAATGTACTACTGAAATTTCGCCCATTTTTTTATTTAGAGTTTGAAAGGACACACTATCCGGATGTGTTTGCACGGGAACGACTGGCAGCCAAAATTGGCCTTCCCGAGGCTCGAATTCAAGTATGGTTCAGTAATCGACGAGCTAAATGGAGACGAGAAGAAAAGCTACGAAATCAAACGACAAAGCATCAACCACAACCACCAGCACCTGCTCCATCACCTCCGCGAGTTGTCAATGGCAATTCCTTCCATTCCCCCGTGTACCCCGTTCATCCCACGCATGCAGACCATTATAGGTATGACCCCTTCGACTCAATTTACTCACGAAATTAATTTCCATATATACAGGAGTACAGGAGTAATTAGTATGTATCGACATTTATACAGATCAAAATCTAAAAAAAGAATTGAATTTATTTTTTGTACAGCATTGGAGCTGTGGCTCCATTTACAAGTTCGAATCATGTGAGCAGTATGATGTCTTCGGCTGGGAGTGGGATCGTAACAACCTCATCACACTGTTTACAACAACGAGAGCCTCATCCTGATGTTGTTTTGGGGGGTTCATACTCATGCATGACACGTTCTCACCATTATGATCCTCTCGGATTGGCATCTTCATACTCACACACACCACGGCCTCCAGACGCCTACCAAGCTCAGTACTCTGCATCCGCTGCGTCCACCGGTTTCTACTTGCCTTCCTCTTACCATTCCTTGTACAGTTTAGAGTCTGTGCACGAGAAAAATTAAGATGCGAACCCATATTTCTATATAATCTGAGGTAATGTACTTTTAAATTTCAATTATATTTATGGCATAAGACAAGAATTTAAACCTTATATTGGCTTTCCTCTCAATGGATTCCTTTGTGACCGTGACCGTGCTTTTGAATAAGGTTTTCCACACCTTATGTATACTACATTTTTGCTATGATTTATAAGTAAGGTATCTACCTGTAATTATATGTTCTGTTTTGCTTGCTATGTATTATTTTCAGGATGAAATCTCTCGGGGTAAGAAACTCTATATGGGGATTTCTCGTCTTCTCCCAAGTATGAAAGAGACAGGGGAAATAAAGCCGTGGATTTTTGTATTACTCTGCTGATAAATAATAATATATTAGTGGTGGTGGAAGACAGTTAGTTAAGGAAAGCTTTACCAATTATTGCCTCTCAAAGCCCAACCTTGAGTGACGTTGGGACGGGAATGGACGGAAAAAAACAGACGGAGTATGTATACTAATTGACACAACTCTGAACCTTGCATGAGTTTTTTAAAGATAAATTCATTCAGAACTACTTTTTCTACGTTGTATTTGTATTCCGGCAAACATACATACATATAGATAACAAAAAATAAAATATGTAATATCATTTGAATTTTTCAACGTGATCATCAAAGAAACATGTGTACATACTTAGAATATATGTAAGTCATGAGGATTGTGAAAATCATTACTACACTATATTATTATATAAGCTATTAATTCCTATATAAATTACTCTAGATCTCCAAAAACAAAAAAATTACGAAAAACTCAACCTAAGGTTTAACGATTTGTAATCCTAATCTAAGCATTTCATTGAAAGCAGGGTATACACCTCTCCTCACTCTTACGTTGACATCATACTAAAATAAATTGTGTATAATTACTTACATACCTACCTACATAATGATTACCGATCAAAATGTATTTGATTTGTCAATTTACAATATTATTGTAAGTGTACACAAAATATAAATTATTTCATAGCAGTATAATATTATGTATCTGTAAAGTATATTTCCCTTGACATGAAAACATATATTATATTCTGTACTCTCTGAAATATACACAATGTGTAAAACATGAAACTGAAACTGTAAGGAGGCACTATATGCTACTTGAAGCAGTGAATTAATTCGTTGAGAAGACAAGCGTAAATACTTACTCCGTTTAGTACGATTCGTAGGATCAAATCCGAATGTAGAGTCTACATTAAATTAATTAGCAAATCATATTCACTACTCGTTTCTTGTTGTACTCGGAAGCTTTTAATTTTGTTTGAAGTTTGAAGTGATCGAGTTGTTAAATCACAAAAGTGAAGCTCAGATTATACATATAATATGCACTCTATTATAATTATGTTTTGGGACTGCAAGACAGATTAATCTGTTGACCGTGATTGTTCGTGACTCTAGTCTGGTAAGAAATCAAAATTTCCTTATGTACACACACACACTACATACATAATTTGTACAAGCAGAGCTGACGATGAATTTGGAATTCAAGGACGGTTAAGCTTCTGTATCTGTGTAGCT
>JAQFZE010005585.1:0-10180 GCA_034695245.1 Dicyrtomina saundersi
TCTTAATTAAAGTTCTAACTTTATAGTTTTAATTGACTATGCAAAATACATGAAAGTATGAAAGTGCAAATAAACTTCATAAACTACTAGTGCTGGTGCTGGTGATGTTGCTATATGGTACGAAGGCGAAGGGCAAATTGCCGTGGAGGAGGCGGGAAAAGGAAAAAGTAGGTGAAAGTCAAAGTCAAAGTTAAATGAAAATAAAGGCGTCCAACGTATACGTAGGCGTAAAATTTCTCTATTTCTACGATAAATTTTATTTACTGAGAACCAACAGACGAGAGATAACTGTTATTATATCGTTTCAACATTCAAAACCCACTTTTTCTGTAATTAGTCCTCCGAGGCTTATTTTACATCAGAGCAGAAAGCATCCGCTAAAAATTTCAGATTTATGAAAGAGCTAATAAGGCTATGGGTTTTGGTTATGTAGTCAACTCTTACTTACAATTAGTCTGACTTTTTTTATTATAGTATCCCATGCACATATTATGGTGTTTTATTGTTATGCATGTTTTATATGCCCAGGAGCGTCATATCTATAGAACGATAAAAAATCTATTTTGTCTCATAAATTTCATAAATACAGATCCGAGAAACAAGAAGAAATTCGAAGCACATCATAGTCACAGTATTTTGTCCTATCATCTAAAAGCATAAATTAAAGCACCTGTTTTTTAAGGCTCTAGTTTAGCTTTTTAAAATATTTACTACAACGTAATGCAACTTCTAAAATATTGAATGCTTTTCAAGCAGTTAAAAACTCGCAAGTATAAATAAAATATCCGTCGTAGTCAGAACCATAAAATAGCATTTCAAAACATTTCCAGAAATTACAAAAGTATTTTAAAATACAAGTGATTTGCCGTGTTTAGTTCTGCGTAATTAAACCAAAGCCACACAACTATTCAGCATAGGTTCAGATTGACATCGATAACAAATTGTAACAACACCTATTCTACTCATGCCAAATGTGAGGCTATTTGTCTAAATCTTCAGAACAGATTCCATGATTGAACTAAGTACACTGTAACGGTAAAAAAAGTGGTAGTCCTATTTTAGTAGCAATAATTCGCTAACATAAACACTTTTACTGGTAATATAAAAATATATAACTGTATAAGATGATTTATTACGAGATAGAAGAATGCAATTAATTTGAATTTACTCTGTGCGGTTCATTAGTTTAAAATAATTACTTAAAAATGGATAACACTATAGGAATTTATATATTGCGTTAGAATGTGTTTAAATTAAATATATTATTTTACAATTTTATTTCGCGAATCTATTGCAAATACTTGATTAGGCCTTAGCAATAACGAACCACATAGGATTTAAATTCAAGTTTTTGAGTCAAACAAATACGCAGGTAAGTCTAAGTCAGTAGCACTATCACACAGCTGCAACTGATTCCCCGCCACTGCCCAACACGAAAATGGTACTGAGCCTGTATTGAAAATTTCAGTGTGTCCTATAAATGAATATACTTTCACAGACTTTCACTTCTCCTAAACCTGCGTGCTACAGAGTTTACAAATGCAATGCACCGCTGACTATGTTCCAGTTCCAGGATGTGCTCTTCATTTGTAGGCAAGAGTGGAATTCTGTCAGTAACTTTCGTAAGCAGTAAAATACGCGTTAAAATACAAATAGAGGCAAACTGAAGACTGAAGATGGAAAGTGTGAGAAAAGGAAAAAACACGCTTGCCTTTCCTTCCCATTTGTAATGCAGTGTCTTGAGTAAAACGCTCTTGAGCTCTTCGACATTGGTAAGGCCGGCACTATATTTCAACCTATTGAAATAAATAATAATTCAAATTATTGTAACCAAATTTGGTTAATAAAGAAAATGTAGGGTTTACATCTTATGTTTCAGATCAGAGAATTCAAATGACTAAAATATTTTTATTTTATATTTTGTATCGAAATTCCAACCTCCCATCTAGAGCTTCATTAGGCACGGAACAGAACGGAAAAGTGATTTTCCGTTCCGTTTCGACGCGTTCGGAACAAAAATTTATAACTTCAGAACGGAATGACAGCTTTTCCGTACACTAGCTTGTCCAGGTCATAAGGAGAAGTTATCGTACACGATCACTGACAATTATTTGATAATTATTACATACATTTTTGTATTCAGATTTTGTCCCACTGACAAAGCAAGGGAACCTAGGCAAAAGGGAAAATCACACCCATTCGAAAAATCAGGCTCATTTGAATTGTACCAGTCCAAGGCCCAAAGTAACTCAACTGTATTTTGCATTGTTTGGTCCCAGTGATTTGCCAAAGTTATAAAAAATTGAAATTTTAATATTTTGCTGCTCTGGTACTTCAACACTAACAGTGTTCTCATTTGATTTTGATGAAATTTGATTTTTTGTGATCTTTAGAATGTTTTCTAAAATTTAGTTTTGAAAAATTCTTACATTTCCATTTTTTTCAAAAAACAGTGTTTAAAACATGGACCTCTAATATATGTTTTAAAAATAATGAAATTGCCACATGGCGTCAAAAACCAGACAGCCGGAAACCAGTACCTTTTAAAATTATACTAAGAAATAGACATCGTCGCCCAGCTTAAAAAACGACTAAACTTAAAACCTATCAGATAGGTCAATATTTTTCAATACCTTAAATTTTAATATGGGACATAATGGGACAAAAAGGATTCATATGAATTTATATTTATTTTTTAACACTGGAGTGTATTGCTAGTGTACATAGTCCTTTAAGTAGTGACAATGCACTTAAAAATTGGAAGTTTAAAAATCTTGAAATTGTTTAAGTGAGAGCCTTGCGTTTTCAAAGCCCAACCACTTCCACCAGGAGCAGTCAAACATATATAACTGGATATTCCAACAGTACTGCTGCAATACTCACAATAAATTTTGTTCTCAAGAGCTATTGTATTACCCGATCTATATTATTTTATATACATGACATTATATTTTAAGCGGCGTTGAAGTTGACGTCAGATGTATAATTCCGTACACACCTTCCTAAGGAAGAGACAGAAGAACTTTGCTCCCTAAAATAGGTCTTTGGAGACATTGGACATGTTAAGTTATATTTTTTCTCACATCGTTTTTGCAATGTCTAGAACACATTGAAGGAAAATTTCAAAATTTGTGTCCCTGTTACGAGTTACAATTATTTAAAGATCGAAATTTTTAACGTTGAGCCTTATATGATTTTGAAACGCGGCAACTTTGGATGCTGAATTAAATACAAGGCATAAATCGAACAAAAGCGGTGCCCTAGATAAATGGTTAAGGCAAGTGTTTGGACAAAAACATTGCTTCAATACTATCTTAAATTGGCTCCAAATTTCATCCTATGACGCACCCAGAGCAGTGTAAAAACCGGTGTAAACATAGTTATTGAGGATGACTGCATTGGGGTAAAACAATGCTAGTAAACCTGTGTGAGTGGCGTCGAGCTCAAACATTTACTTGGTCAGGTGAACGAGTAACAAAATTTCTGCCATCACCATTGTTGCTAAAATTGAAAATTTAAGGTTTTATTTAAGGCTACGATTATACAATAGCTTTAAAAACTGCAGAAATTGAATTCATACTGAAACTTTGGGGCACAATAGGATATAGAGTCAAATACGAGACATTTGTGTACAATTTAATAGTATAAATAACCTTTTAACCGGATCCCTTATATACGGATCCCACTGAAGCAAGCTTTTGATTGTTAACGTTCAAATTAATGCTACTTATACTATATTTATACAGGATTTCAATTATTTTAAAAATTAGGAAACCATAAGAATATAATCGATTTTAATGTTTAAACTTGTACGCATAATTTCTGAATTTAAGATTGTAGGAAACCCGTGAAGTCAGTTTTTTTTACATCATGCATCAGATCAATAACCCCTTTGAAATTTAAAAAAGTTTAAGGTCTCCGTTGTTACATATTTGCAGAGTTTAGTAAATGATGTATATAATCGAAATAAACTTATCTGAAGATGTCATGGTAATCCTATTAGTAAAACATCTTTTGAGCGGCGTTTAAATACAGTATTACTTTCCAAATTATTTAAGTATCATGTACTAACACAGATTTTTTTATTACATTATTTTTATTCTTGTTAGCTATCTTTCATAAAAAAAAATTATATTATAGCTTTAGTTTAAGATTAAGGTGAAATTAATTACAAAATAGTTGTACAAAACGTTTGATCGCTGAGTCTTATAAACTTTGTTGACAATAATAATGCTCGTCAGATGTAATGTGAGCTGTTAATTGAGTAAAATGCGGATCAAAATTGCAATGAATTTTGAAAAGAAACACTAGAAGAGCAGGTATTTCAGTGTGAACATTTGTAAATTTGTTTTAGAAAGGTGTATTTCACTGATCTATGGTTTTACGTAAAATGGACTTCCAGTAGGATTGGGTAGGGTTTCAATTGTCAATATGAATTAAACACTGCCACTCTTTTGGACATTCAATTAACACTCGCAAATGCAATAATATCTGAGGGACGATTTAAAAATTGAACAAATTTTATACTGTCAGACATCTTTCCATTTTTATAAATTATCTTCTTCTTCTTTATATTTCGCAAGACAAAATAATTAAGATACAGTTTAAAGACAAGCTACTACGAGTGTTTCCAATTATTGATGGTCGTTCTTTGTACACAACAACGTAATGTATTTTTACTTCAGTTTAAAAAGTTAAACGTTCATATAATAATAAATTTTAAGAAAGTCTATGCAAAAGCATAAATTCAAAATATATTCAAAAGTAAAACATTTGGAAGGCCTGGAAACAACTAAGAAGTAAAACAGTGAAAGTTTTAAGGATATCAGAATTTAACATTGACAAATTGATCTGTCAAGTACTGACAAACTGCAGCCACACAACTATTCGGAACAAATTCAGATTGATATCGGCAGTAAATTCTAACACTAATCTATTTTACTAACACAACACAACATATAAGGCTATTTGTACACTAAAATGGAAAACAATTAACAAACCCACCAATGTAGTACTGTATAACCCTAATCGAAAATGTAAGATGTGACTCTGAAATTCTTAACAAATGTCTTGAACCTAGATATTTACGTTTTCATTTTTAGAACGGGTCAATTCTGTAATTAAGGTACCCGTAAGAACAAAATGAGGTAGTAGTCATGTTTTTTCCAGAGATACATAGACAAACGGTATAACACGAGCGCGTTTAAATGAATAATTAAAGTTCCCTACACTCCTCTACTGATTTGTTAACACTTCCTACACTTCTTTTACTTAAATCTGCATATTTTGACTTATTTGCATGATATATACAGTGATTTTACAAACCTTATATTTCTAAATACATTGGTTATGCAGATATCATGATTGGATTCTAAAACTTTGTATAAAAATTATGTACCAGAATAAATAAAAATATAATTTTAGGACGGATCAAGTCAACTATATAAGCATAGGGTCTAAATATGTATAGTTTGATGCCGCTCATAAATGTTTGTAGCATAAATCTAATGACACTGGTATTTAAACAAGTGTAGGTACAATCCTGTAGAAAAAAAGTTCTTTGCAATCAACTTTGAAACTGTTTTCTGAGTCGCAGAATTATTTGGGATAGTTTTTGTTCTTCTAAAACTGTAAGTTCTTCCAATACTGACTAAAATTTAAATTACAAGATATTTAATTTCCTCTAGAAGATACTGCAGCACACTGGTGGGGCCAGCATTTCTTCAAACTATGGCACTTTTGCTTAACTTTTTGTGGTTTGAGGCTCTAAATTTAAAAAAAAATTTAAGTTGGATTCAACATTAGAAATTTTCCCAAATAGCAGATGCGAAATGATGAACCTTAACGACCACTATTAAGACTGATATTACCATACAAATTTTGAATTTCTGTTATTTACTTTGTAAAACCAACCTTTTATTTTAGTGGAACTTATACATAATCAATACACTTTTTTAAAATTGTACATTAAATCGCGTTCGTTTTGATATCTTTAAATGTCAAGTTTCTTACATGGTTGGAGGTTGGATGCTAGAGCTTTGCATCCAATTATTTATGTTTCATAGTATATGCTCAACGTTTTCCTAATTATATTTTTCATTTTATGGTTTCTAGATCCAATCCCAATGATTCTCTTTGACCTCAAAGATTATACACAGTGTGAATTAAAGATTCAATTTCTCGTTTCACTTGTATGTTAATAGCTTCTGTGTGAGGGATGAAGACGTGTGTATGGCCACAGCCTAATCGTAAGTAAAAACTGTCATTTCCTAAAGTTTAAGCTTAGCGTGCTAACCACATACACCTATGCGAGATGCGAAATTTATTGGTTTGTAAACCATAGACCAAAAAGCTACTGCAAAACATTCGTAAAATTTGTGTTATTTTTTTTACCTTAAACGTTGCGTAAATAGTTAATATTACATAATTAATTTTGGTAATATTGTGTATCTGCATGTTACGATTAGTGCAAAGCACATTTTGTTATAAAAAACTCAAGAAATTGCAATAGGTGCCTTATGTGTTACACTATGACTAATTATAGCTTAAACGCCGTTTAAAATACAGTATTTACTTAGAGCGTCACCACGCACTCTTAACTTCTTCGAGATCGACAAAAATATGACATGACATGATATACGGCCTTCGTGGCATTTATTACGAATTATCATATTGAAGTTTATCATATTGAAGTTAAATGTACCCCTAAAAACAATTATAATTACAGTAACTACCTGCTATTGACATTCAAAACCTATCAGTAGTAGGTGTAACATGCCTAAAAAACAGAATTCCAGAGCAAGAATTAAAATTATTCAACCCTGTTACAGCTACAATATTGACAAGCCTAAGCCTGCGAACTATTTAGATAGTGCTACGTTTTACAGTTTGCGTGCATATAAAATGCTACATAATAAAGATTAAAAATTAAAATCTTAGAAAATGAAAAAGGATAATAATCTTGTGATTCAAAGCAAAGTAAAAGCTAATAGTAATTTTGCTATATCAAATGTACATTCTTTTGCATAGGCATAAACTGTAAATTCTTTTAAAATGGCTTGTGTCATTATTTGTAAGCCCCTGTTTTCTAAGTCTATTGTAGACATGAATTTTTGAATGCTTTTAAACCCGACAAAGTTTGCATAAGTCTTCCTATCGCCTGCCACGTAATATTTTGAGAAATAAATTAAAATGTGTTTCTGTGTAGTGACTGAAAATTGAATTCTGAAGTCCCAAGTGACATTTATAACAGAGCCGTTTAGAGGATGACAAAGTGCATTTAAGCTACACAGGCCACCTTCACTATTACAAACTGCTTTCTCCACATCTTACTTTTCTCCTACCGCACCAGTTTACCTTTTATGAGTTTAGGTATTTTTGTCGTGAATATTTTTTAAATATTGTCTAGAAAACGGAGACTGCTCTGGATCACATATTTTTAAATGTGTCGTTGTTACCACTCGTCTGCCTTCTAGTTTAGCCAAGACTGGGAAGTGGAAAGGGGAGTCCCTTAGGCCAGGAGGCTCATACTAATATCTTCAATCCAAATGTAATGCTTCCAATCCCCATGAATAATATTCGTGTCACTTAGAAAGTGATCAATCAAATTCCATTCCATAAACTCCTGCTACTACCATGAAGCAAAATATGATTTATTTATACTACAGTATGGATTTCCTGCATCGTCTGTGCTTGGGACTTGGACGGGCTAAAGAAAGAAGCCACATATGTCCTTCTCACTGTAAAAAGTAAAATTATACAACTACACCCTCATTAAGTGACAATAATAGAAAGCACCAATTAGCTGAACTTGGAGAAGAAAGGCAATTTCAACTTAAAAATGTAACATAAAAATTTAATCTTATTGTAAGATAAAATAAAGATATTAAAATATTGGTAACACACGTTTTACACCCATCCAAAGATTGCCAAAATAATTAGAAAATCAGAATTTACAATTATTAGTAATCTTACTTTATATCCCTTAGTCAATTTTCTAAAATGTTATTTCAAGATTTTTTAAAACTCATAGTTTAAAATTATTTATAAAAAAAATGGTCTATAAATAAATTCGGGTCTCAAATTTTGTTTTTTGATTTTTCAGAAAAAATAAACAAATTTTAACTTTACAAAATCCTGAAATACTTTTTTAGAAAAATGACTAAGGATTACAAAAATTCAAATTTTATCATTATCGAATCGAATGAGAACTGTAGTAGCTTAAGGGCGGAAAAGTTTCAAAATTTGTTTTTTTTTAACTTTAAAGAGGCCATTGTGACCAAACAAGGTAAAATCCACTCAAGTTACTTAGGATGTGGACTATTGAAATGTAGCCTGATTTTTTTAATGGATCTGTTTGGAATCTGGGTGTATCACGTAATGGCATTCCCTTGTGAGGTAAATTCCATAGTTTAATGTTCCTCAATAGGTTTAGCCTACATAAAAACTGTATTTAAAACGGCGTTGAAGCTTTCATTAGTCAAGGTGTAACAAATAAGGCACCTATTGCAATTTCTTGAATAAAACATAACAAATGTGCTTTATACTAATCTTAAAAGTACAGGAGATACATAATAATCTCAACATAAATTAATTAAAACTAACTATGTACTTTTATGTGTGTTTTTATTTATTTTGGTACGTAATAATGATAAAAAACGGTAGAATCTTATTATGTTAGCTGCAATAGTTAGTTTTATATAGTTGTTAGGTTGGGTTTCCGTTTTTGTTTACCAAGCTCCGTCGAAATTTCTGTATTGTTGATTTTAGTTTAGACAAAGAATAAGATTCATTAGAGGCGTTTGTATAAAAGTATAATATCAAATGTACACCATCAACAACATCCTCAGCATTTAAGTTGTCCGTTACTTCCTAAAATAATATTTAATTGCTTTAGTCTGTGTAGATAATAGATATACATACTAATACTAATTAACTGTTACTAATTCGATTTTAATTTTTAATATTCAAATTCAAAAACTAGGGCAAGAATTTAAATTTTTCAACCTTGTAACAGCTACCATCACTAGACGTGAGACTATATAACGAAAGTATTCTGTATAGTAACTTAAAATGGAAAACGGTAGTACCAAGTGACATTTATTACAGAACCGTTTAAAGAATCACAACCACAACGTGCATTCAAGCAACAGTGGCCACTTTTTACTTTATATTTTACAGGTTACTTTCTTCTACTCTTGCTACACTGCTACAACAACGGTAAACCTTGTACGCTTTTACGTAATTTCATAGTAAATATGGTTTAGACTTTGTCAAGAATAAGAAGTCTGCTCTGTATCATAAACTTTCAAGCGTGTCCTTCCTCTTATCGCTATTATTACGCGTCTGTCGTCATGCTGGGCCAAGACACGGAAGTGAAGTCCTTTACGACAAGAAGCTTATTCTGATATCCCTATGTAATGTTTCAAACCATGAATAATATTTGTATCACTTAGAACGTGATCAATCAAACTCCATTCAGTCCATTCCACACACCTCTGCTACCGCGGCTGTAATGCAAAATATGATTTAATAATCTGGGAATTTTTCCATCTAAAATTCTGTACAATGGACATGAAGCCAAAGTCTAATATAATTTGTGCTTTGCACTGTCAAACTACACAGGTATGCATATCAAAGTATGAAAGAAGTAAGTAGAGAAATATCAATTAGCTTACCCCGGAAAAAAATCAATTTAATCTTCAAAATGTCTAATAGAAAGTCAATTAGGTCATAGATAAAACGCAGTCAGTTTGGACTTTTGGATAAGGTAAATAATTTTCATTTGCTTGCTTTTACAGTGTTTAGTAAACCTATATAATATTAGTATACTTAAGAATTTAAACTGTTACGTCTACGTTATGTAATTTATTAATTTTATCACGAGCTTGATTGCAGGATTAAAGCATTACCTCGAGAATTGAAATTCGCTTAACCATGGAAAGAAATACACGCGGCGTTGAGATTTTGTAATATGTCAAGGTGTAACAAACTGACAAACAGCAAGGTACCTAATGTAATTCCTTGACTAATGCATAAAATATGGATTCAGATGTATGAGCTTGTTAGAATCAGACATCATGCGAATAATGTCAACATATGCTGATTTAAATTTCATAATTTTATTAATTTAATTTCTGGTAAAAGTGGCAATATGTCTTTCTCTTTCAGGTTTAGGAGA
>JAQFZE010005586.1:0-10179 GCA_034695245.1 Dicyrtomina saundersi
TTTTTTGTAACAGCTACAAGTAAGGAATATATACTACAATTTTTAATCGCAACCCATCGGGTTGCTAACTGCTAGTAGTTCAGTAAAATGTGTTATTTAGGGCTGTAGTAAATTGGAGTAATACATTTATAATTCTATCAGTATTTTGTTTTGTTATGCATCTCTCAATTTTAGTAAATAAAGTACAAATATAACGTTCTGCAAAAGAACATTTAATATGAGAATTATTATAATATGTTTTAATATTGTTAGTTTTAAGTAGACTTTGAAAATTAGCAAAAAGCAACTCCGTCTCTCTATTGACAATACCGTGGTTTTGCACCACTTTCCTTGAATATAAATTTGAATGCCTTCATTAAATTTGATTGATGTTTTACTTTGTAAATATCTAGTATACCCTTTCTTAGTAAATGCATCTACTATTACTATCACAAACAATTTGTTGTTGTTAGATGACGCAATACTAGTCTGGTCTTTTATATCCCTTGCCTAAACCTCATTTATCTATAATAATTGAATGCTTTTACGTGGAAAGTTTTTTCTTGCAGCTCTGTGCAAGAAAAATAAATATAATCAATTTAATTTTGTCGAAAAGTTATCTTTGTCAATTCATGGTTTTTGATTAGTAATGAACCCGTCCAAACCCGAGAAAGAACCTTAAAAACACTAGTTCACATATGACTGCCTAATTTCTCTGCCTTTTTATCAGATGCCATATTTATGCTAGTAACACAAGTTCTAAATATTAAATAAAACATTACAAACAACAACATGGCTTATATACGTTTTATAGCTTTGTCCTAAGGATAACTTCATTATTTTATTTATTCCATGCATTCCACCACCCCTCTGTCCACAATCCATAATATTAATATAATTTTATTTTAAACTACAATAACAATTAAAACTTTGTACTATTTGCAGGTTTTACAGCTGCACTTTACGTGGAACACATGTACATTATTTTCCGCCCCGTTAAAAATAGGTAAACTCCAATTCTAATAATGTTTTAAACGGCTTGATAGCCATGGTAACTACATTTTCTAAATAAATTTGATTCGACACAAAAATTGATTCGAAATAAAGGGCATGCTTTCTCATGAGGGCAAAATCCTTATGGTTAACAAGGGTTAACAAAAAATCTTGATATGATTTGAGTAAAAATTCTACTGTCATATGGGCAGCCGTAGATCTTACATTCAGTTTTCGGAGATCTTGTTAGACTCTTGACATGATGATGGTGCCTTCTTGTTGATTCCATTAAATCAACTTTTTTTTCTAATGTAGCCATGGCTTAACAAAGTTCTTCTTTCTTTTCCTGGTTTTTTGTTGCCAAACATAAAGTGTCAATCATAATAACTGAAATACAATCGGAAGCGCAATAGGCAAGAACAGCTAATAAAGGTCCTACTAGGAATGATTCATGTGCGAATCCAAATACATCGAATAAAAGAAATTCTGCATAACCGCCCTGGGCAGAGACATTATCAGTTGAAGCAGTTTTTTTAATGCTTTTTCTGCCAAAGTTGAACTAGTTAAAGCTGCAAGTATATATTTTACAATTTGTTCAAATTAATAAATATTAAATAATCACCCACCTATCTAATTTACTTCATCTTATAGGTTTTTAAAATACTTTTATATTATAAAAATTTTGCTTTCCTTTAGTTATATTAATTTAGAGCGTTTGGAAGTTGAAAGAAAGCTTTCAGAATCAAAGTCACGTTTCCTCTGAGAGTAAATAGTTTGCAAAGGCACCGAATCGTCCGCAGTCTGCTGATCGATTTGAAACTCAAAAGTTTGGATTTCGGTTTATACAACGAGGCTTCTGCAAATTAGCAAGGGTTAAATATTTTTCCTCAGCGTTTGCGAGTCGGTCCTCTTCTAGGTTTACGTAATCCATATTGCACCTCTTGTCTGTAAGTTTATTGTAAGAGACCTTGTCAAGAATCATAATGTCGTTCACACGTTTTACCCGTGAGAAAGCAACGTTATCTATCCCAGAAAACATTTCATCCCGTCCAAGACATATCAATTTTAGGTAGATTAGGTCCTTGAACTCTATGTATAGTCAATCCATAGCACAGCTTTAAACAAAAATTGTCTGATGATATGCTGTGGTGCAAATTGCAAACCAGATATGGTTAGAAAAATATGGGTATTCCAGTTCCCCGCGGAGTGCGCCAAACGTTTGTTCCTATGTAGCTTGGAAAGTGAACAATAAAGCAATAAACATCTGAAGCTGTTAGATTTTAGTTCTTTAGTTGAAACAGTTAAAACCGGTCTTTGTTGACTATGATATCAATTATTGTCCCACTGCTGCCATTACACAAACTAAACGAGGTGGCCAAGTTCTTTTGTAGCATAAAAGAACTTTTGTAGCAGCTTGAAATGGAATCTCCAATTAAAAACTCAATGTGCGACCAAAAGAATCAAATTATCATTTTTTTATTGTGCAAATTAATCTTCGCATTAGTTTGATAAACATAGATGTGATTTTCAAAACCTGTTTGTTCTGCGTCAGACAGGAAATTGGATTGTCGTTTTCGAATATAATTAATATTATCCAGATTAATCTTGTTGTACCTCAATCTTGTAAGAAACTCCTTGAATCTCAATTTACCTTCGTCGCTACCTTTTTGTTGATAGATGTGATTCAGGGCTAAGTACTGATTAAACGTTTGATATACATTTTAAGCTTGTCTGTATGTTTGCGTTTACACGTCTTCCGTAATTTGAATTAGTTTAAACAGACTGTAATCCATTATTGGAATAAGCTGATCACGATCTCCAACTAAAATTAGATAGATATTTGAAAACGGGTACCTGGTAATTACAGGCTGTAAGTTGCGTGTGAACCGGTTTAGAAAGTCAATAAATCGTAACCCCAACATTCTATATTCTTCAATTACGAAGCACAAACAAAAGAATACAGCTGTTGCAGCACTTGCAAACACTGCCTTGTTTTACAATGAAAACTAAACAATTGCAAATGCTATAGGTAGTAAGCAAGTGGATGACGAATTTCTCCTTGCTAATAAACGAATAATATATAAAAGCTAGTTTATATGTTGGTTACACTTAAACAGCAAAACTTTTAACTGATACTATTACTTACTTTAGCTTTCAGTATTTATACTAACCAACGGGTTAGAGAACAGGTTAAAAATAATGATGCAAACGTTTACGTGATCAAGGTTAGGTACGTTGCACATTATAAAACGCGCCAGATCAAATCCTAAAATGAATTAAATAAAAGAAGCGGGGGTGATTCCGATTGCGGTCAGTTTCTTTTAACTCATTAGCCAAAGAAACACGATCTTTTAAACCGCTATAATAGCAGTTTGATTGTTTGTTCTCAATATTAAATTTATTTAACATGGATTTATTAAGTCAGCCGTCTACCAGTGCTAGCCTGGATCCGCCAATGAATGTAATAAGTGAAGAACTTGTATTTTTTCCACCCAACAGGATATTTCTGTATTTAAACAAAATAATACCATTGCGGCTAACGTTTTAACTCACCAAGATGAACAAATTGTCTCTCCGCGTCAAAGTCTATTAAGCACATCTAATGTTGCTAATTTTTTTCTATTACATCAACCACAAAATTCCCGATTAAATAACTAATACTTGTTAATAACAAATCTATTTAATTTTGTTAGTAAAATTAAAAACAAGGTATTTTACTGTACAAATTGCTTGTCTAGCTTTACTAATGAATCGAAATTCAAAGCTCACACTAACATTTACATGAAACTAAAAGATCAGGACTACAAATGTCCAAAAAACGATAAGCGCTTGAAGTTTAGTAGGCTGGAAATGACGCTTTATTTTCCGTACTTTATTTATTACGATTTCAAAACGTTTTGTAGGTCCGTAGATAACCCCAAAAGAACGTCAACAATTTAAGAGCACGAATTTACTCCTGCAAGTTATTCATAACTATTCATTACCAATGACAGAGGACAATTTTATGTAATGGCAGCAAAATATTATAATAGAGATAAGATCATTGAATATTTTTTAAATAAAATTTTGAACTAATCGAAGCGATTTACCTCAGATATACAACGCACAAATGACTTTGCTAAATGTACTGTAAAAGATCAGCTTGAATTTGACAATGCTATAAACTGTTTAATGTGTCATCAAGAATTTGATAAAGCTCGATGTAAAAAATGCTGGCATCACAATCACGAGACGGGTGTATACTAAAACATTCGTACTATTTGCAACTTTTGCAATCTTAAAATTAAATACAAGTTTGATGTTCTTGTAATTGTACATAATGGTTTAGGATTTGACATTCACTTGATAATTCAATGCTTAGTTTTAGAATTGTTTAAACCTAAAGATGTGAAAGTTATTGCAAAAACTGGCAAAAAATTCATTCAAATGAAAATTACGTCGCAACTAGTTATAGGAACTGGTGATAAAAAACGAACATGGAATGCAAAAGTTAGATTTGTTGATTCAAGTTAGTTTTTAAACACAAGTTTGTCTAATCTAGTTTCTAATCTTCAAAAAGAAAATATTGAGTACTTTTATTTAGTAGATAAGTGTTTTGAAAAAATGATACCTAGTGAAAAATTTTTTTTAATGCAGACTCTCGCAATTTACTTTTTTTAAAAATAGATTTTCCCTACAAGTTTTTAACAGGTCCAGAAGTGTTGGAAGATAATGTGCCTATGCCAGGTAGAGAATATTTTGATAATGAGCTTACAAATATTACAATTTCAGATGAGGATTTACATTCTGTTTTGCAAACGTGTAAAACTTTTAATATAACAAATTTCAAAAGTTACTAACGTCTTTACAATATGTTAGACGTTGTCTTTTTAGAAGTTGTGTGGGAAAATTTTAGAATGGAAGGGTTAAGAAAATATAATCTTGATTCTACTTATTGCTTGACAATTTTATCATACAGCTGGCAGTGTATGTTGAAATTGACTGGCATTGTTGTTGATGATATTAAAGACTAGCGCATGCTACCAATGTTGCAAGATGGAATACAAAGAAGTATTACGTATAGAGCTGCAAAGTTAGATAGTGCTAATAACGAGCGCATGTCAAATTATAATTTGGATCAAAACCGTACCCAAATTGCCTACTTTGATCTTAATGATCTGTATGCAGACTCACTGTGTAAGAAATATCTGCAAGGTGACTTTGAATATGTTGAAGAAAAAGATTTGGAGAATATTAATTGGGCAAATTCTGATTTCAAACCTGATAAAGAATACATTCTACGAGTTGATCTTGCATATCCAGATTCTATTTATGGTAAAAACCAGGACGTACCCTTAGCTCCTGAGAAAGTTAAGATTGAATATTAGGAATTATCAAACAAACAGCGACAGCAAATAAAAGATTTACTTAAGTTTTAAAAGGTTTTTTAACAAAACCCCAGTTGTTGTTACCTTGCAATGATAAAAACAATTATGTTGTACACTACAGAGCTTTGCAGTATTATTTATCGCAGGATATAATATTTACAAAAGTTCATAGTGGTAAAACGTTTACGGAAAGTAATTTATTTAAACCCTATATTTTAGCAAATTTAGAACTTCATAGAGCGGCAAAAACTACTTTTTGGCAAGGATTTTCACAAATTAGTAAATAATGCAATTTATAGTAAAACATTGAAAAACCTTTTAGAAGGGTTAAAATTAAATTTAAAAGCTCGTGCGTGGAGACAGTTAAATTAATTTCATTGCCTTCTTTTACAGATTTTAAAGAATTAGGTCTCACGTTAACCATGATTTATTTAAAACCTAAAACTGTAGAACTAGACTGTATTGGGATTGCCGGGCTGACTTGTTTAGAAATTAGCAAAGTAAAGAACTATGAATGATTTTATTAGAGGCTAAAACGAATCTTTAGAGATAAACTAACTTGTTTATACGTAGACAGTGCGAATGTATCATACAATGATTCCGAAAATGACTTTCTTCAAAACCTGGTCAACAATTATGATATCTTTGACTTTATTAAATACCTGCAAGTCACGAAGTTTTTGTTAAGTATCCAAGTGTTTCAAACCTCAAACCCAATAAGCTGGCGATCGTGGGTTATGAAAAATTAAAAGTTTAAACACATCAGAAGCTGTCATTCTTAATGCTCAACAATGTTTTGTTTTAAACTATTACAAAACTTAGGATATAAAATGTAAAGCCACGCCCAAAACAACATTTAAGCAATTTACTCATCAGGAGTTGAAGGAAGTTGTACTTGAAAATAAAAAAGTGTCTAAAAATAGTAAATTTATACGATCTTTTGATCATCGCTTGTACTTAATTAACGTTAACTGAGTTGCTTTTCATGCACTTGATGTGAATAGAGTATATCCAGATGGTGATGATATAAATTACAGTCTTCCGTTTGGTCATTATAAAGTTAGAAACTTAGACTTGAAAATTTATTGTACATCTTGTAAATAAATTAAAGTATTTTCTATATTGTAAAACTTTTACCTATTACTATAACGATTTTATGTATGCACCTTAAGTAGACAACATGTTTTGCATCAACATTATTAACGCTGCATAGCTCAATTTGTAAATATTAAATACTTAAAAACAAAATTGTCACGTGTCAGTGGCGTTCACATTGGCGACACTATGACGTATCAGTGTATTGGGGCAGGGGCAGCTCCAGGGCATTGGCCGCAACCAATCACGTTTGCGAGTTTAGGGGAGGGAACGGGTCTAGGGCGTTGGCGCCATTCCGGCACGTGGTCAGGGGCGATGCCTGATGATGTTTACGACAATACAATGTTATGTTGGGGGTGGGTCACCTTGTCCTGTCCTTCACGCGGTCCCCAGGAAACTCGGTCACTGGGACTGGGTGAGAAAGTCACAGAGTCATGACCATGAGGTCACTGGACCGTGGGAATGAGGTCACCTGACCCCATTAGCCAAGCAAATAGACTACTTGTTAGCACAGACAAAAACAACAAGAGTCGGTCACCAGTCTTAAAACCACTAACAACTTTCTGGAGGTTGAACAAGTTAAGTTCAAAGTCAAGCACAGAATCAAACGAAGATCTAAACAAGACAATTACTAAATTATTACACACTTAACCTAAAATAAATGTAGGCATTAAAGTAATTACACGTCTAGGGCAGTAAAAAGAAAAAACGAGCCGTACTAAAGTAGTAGCCCGATATTCATAAATACCAACCTACCTCCGAAACAAAGTAAAAAGTAATTTAAAAAGGAGAAAAGAAAAAAAAAATGGGACAATGAAAACAAGCAACGGACAACAAACATAGACAATTGGCCAGTGCATACAACAATATGTAAAAAATGCAAATAAAATCTTATACTGGAACATAAACAGAATTAAAGACTGTACAAATGACAAAGCAAACACGGTTTAATAACTTGACGTGCATATCTTTTGTTTATCTCAAACTTGGACCTAAAAAATTAACCACGGTTTGCAGAATACTTTTAACGATTTTAGTTTAACAGTAATTCCAGCTAAAAAAGAGCAAAGAAGGAATAGTGATGAAATAATAAAAGCCATTAGAAATGCCGTATTAAAACAATGCAAGGTCATTCATCAAGATAGGTTTAAAGTCCTTAATCAAGCCCCACACATATAAAAACCCATCCTACGCTGTTTCACCTACATTTCGCTTCCAGGACAACACGACTGGAAACTCACAACAAGTAACAAGAGAATTAAACAACTTAAAAATTATCCTGATTTCAATAAAATTTCAAAAGCAGAGTAGGAAAATTTAAAATTTAAAATTTTTGAACTTGCCGCCAAAACTTTAAATATTTTATTAACTCAAGATTTTGACCGGCCACTCAATAAACTTACACTATTGTGATATATCTTCAGAACAGTAATAGGTAGTAGTTAGGCGAATCGAAATAACTTGATGCCACTAGCGAATTAGTCAATATTTATTTAATTGTTTCGAAAAAACACGATTGATATAAAAAATAAAGAGACAATTTTTTTGTTTTTAGCTTGTGGCTCAAACAACACGATTTAGACGAAACTAAAAAATTTAAACACCGTTATCTTGAAAATGTGTTCAAATATAGACTCAGTATAGGAGTTTAGATATAGACTATACATACATACGCATCTCTATCAGGAAGGATGTCGTACACATTCCTACACTACATATTATGTAAGAGAAATTATTGATCATTATATTATCTGCAAATGTAGCAGTTTAATTTAATAGGAGAAATATTATTATGAATATCATTATTACAAGCCATAGGATGTACTATGCAACTATATGTATAAATTATGCAATATCTAACCGAGGATGCAGATATATCTTATATAAAATTGTCAAGCCTTTCTATATAAAAGCACTGTATTGATTAAATGCTGATGTGTAAGAATTGTACATTCTTCACAGAATTTGAACATTGGATCATTAATTTTCATGACTTACCAACTGCCTTGAGAGCACGTAAGCAACACAAACTGGACGGAGGCTACGTGTCAGATCCAAGCAAAATGAATTATACTAGATCGTCGGTTTTCTGTGATGTTATTAAGGAGTTCTTTTTGGAATTACTTTAATACTTTCAGTTGAAATTTTAATCTATTCACTTTAATAATAATGACCAATCTGTTTTGATGCTAAATTGAGATTAAGTTATTATATTCCATATTTAAGAATCCAGTAAAGTAATATCTTGGTGTTCTATTGAATCCTGTTGGAAAAGAAACCAAAAGCGCAATCATTCTGTTTCATCCAATGGAAACGAATATTGTGAAAATACTCTATTTAATCCATTTCGGGAAAAAAGTAGCAGCGACCAAACGACATACACAAAACTCTAAATTGCACACTTCTTCCCATAAAGTCAAAACTGTGTTAATTTAGAGCTAGTATCTCTTGCAAAGAATGTATTGTTTTTAGCCCTCACAAAGGTTATCACACAATATTACGCCGAGCTTGAGCGAAGAGTGGTCAAGAAGATTTCATCGTGGGAATTAGTCAAAAAGAACGAAAATTTAAAAATCTACATACATTGAGGAGCGCGCACTACAAGCCACTCGCACATTCAAGTAAAAAAAAATAAATATGTTAACCCTTTAGCACCTGGACTCTCAAAAGTCGGGTACTACAGACTACTTACCAGGTTGCTACGTAAATCCTGGCAGTGTCAAATATGGAAAAAATTGAAATTATCGTGAGAAAGACAGTAGTGATAACTCCGTCAGAAAACGAATAGTACTTTTCAGTACTAACTACGACTCCGTTTTATGAAAACGAATGTCGGACAACCCTCCCACATTTACGGAGCATATTATTGCTGAAGATACCCAGAAAATTCTATATTTCTGAGACACATAAGCCTTTGACTGAACTGAAGCCCCAAAAAAACGAAAAAATAATTCCCAAAAAAGGCAATAATTACGAAGAATCCAGCACTGACGGAGTAATTCAAGTGTCTGAGTCTAACCTGTTGGAGATAAATCGAAACCCGAGTCAACAAAAGATGGAAAAGCCTGAATTACGAAGAACAGAGCAACAAGACTCTGCTGGCCCATCACCCTATTAGCGGCCAATAATCATTCAGCCCCATAAAATCCCAAAAACTAACCTGTAAAGAAGATTTAGAAATACTGAAATTTCTAACATATGGAAGAGAAGAAGTCATGACAGGTTCATGGACAAAGACGATGTCTCTTTCATTCCTGATAAATATTTCGGAAGCCCTGAACAAAACATGGGATTTAACGGACGAATACAATCAGCTTGTAATTTTGGAGACCATTGATGATTCTCTGAAACCAGAATAAATTCATTGTAAAACATCAAACTAGATGTATGAAACCCTCAAACGGAAGCACAAGGCTACGAAGCCCACTCATCAGTAAAGGACAGTAAAACTGTATTCCTTGAAGGTAACTGGAACGGCCACCGAATATCTTTCGAAAATTCTGGAAATCGCCGATAATCTCTACCAATGGTATGGTAAGATTCCAACTTATGGACTAGTTAAGCTAGCCATAAAAACAATCAGAAAACGGAAAACTTATTTTGAACTCATGCAAGAATGGACATTGCAACCAACAAAACATAAAACTATGAAAAATCTAGTACATGCCATTATTATTATTATTATTTTTATTGGGCACCATGTAGATCATAATACTGAACCACACAGACACCGCCAAGGCCAATA
>JAQFZE010005587.1:0-10178 GCA_034695245.1 Dicyrtomina saundersi
GTGTGTGAGTAGCTCCTATATCTACTGCTCTCAGTGTAGTGCCCAGAGCACAGTACAAATTTGTCTCCGCAGACAATCAGACAATCTGATATAGTAGTGAGGCGAGAAAAGTGACGTTATTTGTGCATATGCATAGTGGTTGTGCCGTGGCACATTTGTTCAAGTTAATTATACGGTTGAACAGTTTCCTATTCTGCCTATAGAAATTTAAATAAGTACTATATTATACTGATTATTAACTTTAAATAATTACAGAAGTGCGTGAGGAATGACGAGCGTCTTGATCTGGATCTGGATGGGAAGAAATACAGAGTAGAAAGAAACGGGAGGGACTCTATAATTTTCTACCACATGAGCTGACTCGCCTAATCTGTATTTACGCGACAACGACCCACACCAAAGGGCAGTGAAATATATCATTGCATATGGATGATTCTGGTGGATCTTGAGGACAAAGAAGAGTATAACGACACTGGCCTTTTATGATAGAGTCAGTGTGTGTGTCTGTGTGTGTGTGTAGAGTATATATCAAGATAGTACATTGATTATGCTCATCATCATCCGACTCCCGTCGCCTCTGATGAAGAAGAAGAAACTCCTTGGAACGACGTACGAGTAAGACAAAAAAAAGTCCATTCCATCCCATTCTTGTTGTGTCGCTTCCCATATATAATACTCCATGTCACTCCCATAGCCATAGTCAATAGCCATAGCCTTAGCCATATATACTTTGTACATAACCTATACATAATAATATACATTGTGATGAGTCCTAAAATTAAAGCCACATTCGCTCTATCCAAAGAACACAAAAGAAGTACAAAAGTTAAATAGTCATAAAATCAAATCAAAAACCGTTGTCGTTGTCAGCTATCAATAATAGATTAAAAGCTGAAAGCGACTCAACTACTTCTACTATTAGAATACTAACCACTACCAATCCTCAAAATGTGAGCGTGAACGTCAAAGTCAAAGAAGACAGAAGATACATACACAAGAAATATAAATTAATCTTTTGTATGAATTAAAATTGACAAGTACGAGATATATACTGTATAGGAGACCTAAAAGCTTTAATAGTGTTTAATTTAAAATATTCTTGGACTCGCTTTCCTCACCAGAGTGAGAGAGACAGCGTGTGAGTGTGTGTGATATAAGATTTTGGTTGTCCTAGTTGAGGACAATATAAGTGCCAAAAATATTGAGCAAAAAAAAATACACATGTCATGACCAGAAGCGTATATATATGAAAGAATAATATTAGAAGACCGAAACTAATGTCACAAGTATCTGCCTCTGCCCGTGACAGTTGTTAGTCCAAGTCAAAGTCGTCATTGGGAGAAGTGAAGAAAAATAAAGTTTGCGAGTGCGAAAATATATAGATGTACGTACCTAAGTATTGAGGTTGGAGCTGAACATTGTATATATATATATATAATTATTAATTGGTCAGTGATCTCTTTATAAAGTGTCAAGTATTTCCCCGTTGGAATTGAAATAGACGTCAAGTTCAAACTCTGTCCATACTCGTTCCTCTAATCTTTGTCGTCCTTCCCCACGACAAAACTGACGGAGACAAAACGTCCTATATTAATGCCGTGCCGTGTGGTGTGACTTGTGAATCTGGTTCTAAATCCTTAGTAGAAGAATAGGAAGGCGATATAACACATGCTGAGATACCGAGTACAGATGAATAAGAAGACGAGAGAGAACGTTCAAATAACCTTTGGAAGTTCTGAGAAAATATAAATGTTTCATTTTTTTTTTCTCTTTATATTCATCTGGGTCTGGGCTAAGCCTGCTGCAATACTGCAATTGACTAGATAGCTATACTTAGAGAGAAGATTTTACACAAGTGTCATCGCTAGTCAGAATTAAAGTCACCGAAAAGTTCAAAGTCTATATATGCTTCATCCTTTATCCGACGGTTGTTCAATCTGTGCGAAAGTGAGTACCTAATGTAAATGTAGCATGAATTTTTAAAACTCAATTATATTCCTAGATTTACTCCAAATATCTCGAGCGAATATAAATGCAACAACAATAAACTAATTTCCAGAAAATTCTTTCTAAATAACTTACAGCTTAATTATATTAATATTAGCAAAACATTTACGATTAGGTTCGAGACTATTTTAAATTCCTATATACCCTGTAAACGAAAACGTCAAAGTAAAATTAACAAAATAAAAATAAAGGTGATGATATACAGTGTCATAAGGAAATTACAATCGTTCCGCCCAGTCAGTACTGACACCGGTCCTGGTCCTGAGTCTTAAACCTTGTAGTTTCTGCGAATAAAAAGACGTGACTTTTTTAAGAGATTTTATAATAATTAAGTAGTAATGCGAATTTCCTTTCACAGTCAACAGTGAATAGTTGTATCGCAATCCTAAATAGATACCGCATACGTGAAACAGAGACACACACGGGTGCACACACAGTTTAACCTGGATCAAAATTGTCTATTTCTAGTTTGAAATTCTTGGGAAGGAAAAAAAATAACAGGAGTAAATATAGTGTGTACGTATAGTTCGTGTGCGTTGTATCTGTAAGTATTATATAAATTTAGAACGACCTTTTTGTACTTACAGACAGTAAGAATAAGAAAATAGAGAAGAAGGAGAAGATGACTGCGGAACGCGGACACGGAGGACGCAGAGGAGAGTCAATCCCTACAAAAAAAAACTCAAGTGCTTAAATATATATTCCTCCTATTTCAATGAACACAACGACAAACAACAAGAAAGTCAACTTAAAATAAAATACACCATAGCCCCGTGTAACTGTAACTGTTATTGGCTTCCAAACCAAATTCAAACCTCAAGCCCAAGGGAACATATTATGAGTGCATTCTGATTCCGAACACCGACACCGATACCGACACCGACACCGACACCAGCTTTTGACTTGCTGACTATAAATTATTTTAAGTTTAAACTATATTTTTTGTTGGGTGCGCTGAGGCTGTCGCTGTCTCTGTCTCTGTTCTACTGCTGAAGAAAAGAGGAAGACGTCGTCGAAGAAATAGAAAGTTAAATTGTCGAGTCGTTTCATCTCTCCTGTCACATTGAGAGAGAAAAGGACGTTACCGTCAGTTCGAACGGCACAACCTTATTTTATTTGCGGGAGCATAGCTCTAAATAAGTATCAACAACAACTAACACCGTGTCTCTTCTGTTCAAGTCTTTTGGGCTTGGAACCAGAACTCAAGAAGGCGAGAGAAAAAAAACTTGTGTGTGTGTGTGTTTGAGTCGACAAGAAGATTAAGATTAAAAGTGTAACTCATATACTATATTATAGGATCTACACACGAGATAAAAAGTTGTCTCAGAACAGGAGCCTAAAATTATGTAAGTACGGCATTGGTAGACCTAGTACTCATGTAAGCGTAAACCTATACAGCGATTTGTTCACTGGGACAAGGAATTCCACTCGGTCTCATAATAATATCTTATTCCATTTTGCATATATTGCACCGACGGGACTACGCTCCTGCGGGGAGGAACTTGTTGGAAGTTTTTTTTAAAAAGCTGTGTGACAAATTTAAATTCACTACTACTTACCGTATGACCTGCCTTTCTAATCGCAATGTGCAATCTTAATTACAGATAATTGTCTGTGTCTGTATATATTAGTCATTCCGTTTTTTGGAAGAAAATAATATGTCATTTCCCTCTCGGATATTTTCTCGGTATCGGTCTCTAAGCAAAGGAACTTTTTAGAAGGAAATTAAAATCACAAAAAAATAAAAAAAAATAATAAAAATAATAATAGTGCAAAAATAAAAGAAGAATAAGAAAACCTTTGATAATAACAATAACTATAAGAGTTTATATGGTTCCAGATGTTACATTTTTAAACTCTCAGACTATATCAACGAGGAAAAACACAACATCCAATCCACATTCACATACACATTAAATCTTGCAATCTTGAATTCTTGAACATGGTTATGGAAACTGGGAACGGAACTGGGAAATAAATAATTGCAGCATAAGCAGCAGCAGCAGGATTTAATAGTTTCGATTTGGAAGTTTAGATAAAGTAAAAAAAGGAAAAAGTCAACAAGTTAAGAACTAAACTATACATCTCTACGTATTTGGGATATTTAAAAAAAAATTAACTGGTTCTCCTCCTGTGCCTACATACATCTACCTATATATAGTCAACTACTTACACATATTCAAATATTGAATGGAACAAGCAGATTATTAGCATAGTCTGTTTCTTGAAATCCAAAGTACAGAATTACAATAATATAGTATAACTACTACCATATAAAAACCAACTGTGAAACAATAACCTACAAACAAACAATACACATTAACTACTATAATATACATATTACTCGAGTTCTCAATAGAATCCACGTGTGCACTTTTCACTCTTTCTTGCTCAATAACTTTCCTTGGATTCTGTGTGTAAGTATACGTAATGCAGAAACTACACTCATTTAATAATTAACTGTACATCAGTGGAAATGTGAATGGTACTCTGACTGTGAACATATAATTACATGATGATCATAATCCCTATATTATGTGCAGTGTAATAAGTACCTAGCCACAATATAGAAGATATTTGTACATGCATCTTGGAATTCCTCCTGTGACATCGACTATGCATATTATTACAGCTTTTACGGTTTTGGATGCGTAAGTAAAATGCACAGAAAGTAAAAATAAATTAAAAGAGTGGAATATATAAAAGTTTCCGTGTCGCCAAGCAGTCTCAACTTCCAAACTCGTACGATCCAACAAGTCTGGGAGGTTTAATGTGCATGTCAAAAAACTGTAGAGAGAAGCTCTTGTCTTGTAAGTGCATGCGATAGAAGTCCCATTCCATTATCCTTTGTGTATTTGTACTGGATTTTTGCAAACACACACACACGTCTCAGAGACTCAGCCTCAGAGCTGTTACATAGGCTTCCATCCCTATTTACTGACCCGGTTTGCTACTGCTACGCCTAAAACACAAAGAACAAGAAGCTTTCAGTTTCATAGTCACTCTCGTCGTACCTATACCTCCCTACGCTAATCTCTGTTCCCCCACTACATAACACTACTCAACTATAACTCTACTCGCTTCCATTGACCTTGGTGGGGTCTGATATTTTTAAAATCCTAACTTGCCAACACACTCTGAGAGAGTTGTGTGAGGAACTGTGCGACTCCTTCAAGCCTCCTCCTCACTTTCCCAAATATTCATTCAGTTCAAGAATCTACACCTGTGAGGAAGTCGGGATTGTGTGTCCGTAGACAGGGACAGCGGATAGCTGTTGAATACTTTTCCCGTTGTTTATTTTAAAAAAATTATAATTACTAAGGGAAAGTGCATTGTATAGTTTCACTACAATCAAATTAAAAAATTCTCCCTTTAATTTATACATGAAAATTTGTCAAATGTGAGTAGTCTAATAGGGGAATATCGTGCGGGCGAATGAATAATTAATTAGAACTTGATTGTCACGACTCAAACCCACTGTCACTGTGTGCACTACAGATACATAGTGGTTGGTGGTGGTGGTCGTGGAAGTTGCCGCTCCAAACTCAGAAGTGACGCAAAAGGTTAAAGGAATACAAAATAATTATAGGAAAAATCAAGCCGGTTTGTTCACATCCGAATTTCCTATTTAATCATGTCCGGAACGAGCCTCATGGTAGGGGTTGGGATGGACCGCCGACGAGCTGGCTCAATCGGCATGGAGGAGAGAGCATTGTCAACACTGGAGAAATTTGTGGAGCTCTGTGACACGGGCTTCGTGGATGAGGATGACGAAGTGGACGAGGTGGCAGGGAATGCATTGGAAGCATTGGATGACCGAGGTCGTGACATCAAGAAATCTGGGATTTTCGATGGACATGGAATTAAGCCGTTGAAATTGAAGAAATCTGTCGTGCCGGACTTGTCCTTATCACAGAATAAAGCCAAGCTCTGTGAGCTCTTTATCGACCGAACCCTGGTGGAGTTGAAGACGAAGCCGGAAGCGCAGCCCACGATGCAAATTGATAAAAGTTTGCCCGCGACCACGGGGAACAAAACGTCGACGGGTTCTGGTAGTGCTAGTGCTGGAAGTGCAGCAGCTGTTCCACAAAAAAAGTCTGAAGAAATTTGGGTCAAGCGAGTAGCGGAAACCGGAAGACGGTCCTTCAGAGTAAGTTTCCTCCCATTTTTCTTTCTTTTTATCATAAGTGTAAAATCAAAGCTCGGGATTTTTCTTTTCTTTCCATGTCGTGTGCTATGTATGCGATTTATGACTGACACAAGTCATAAAGTTTATATCAAATTCCCCGAGTCATGTCAGGAATAACCCACTCATATCAGTATAGTTCATCATGCAATTCACATTCACAGTCCACATCCATCCAAAACTTCTGTCTCCATCATATCAGACTGCTGATATCACTGTAAATGTGTGCGAAATATGTATATATCAGATGTGCCGTGTCTTCGCCTTGTCACAATTTTATACCCTCCGTGCAATTCGTCTAAAATGCATTTTTAATTTCAAAATGTCATTTCGCCGGCCTTTGGCTTACAAGGGAAAACATTATGAAGCCGATAGGCTATGCATGGTTAGGAGGTCTGAGTCTCAAAATAAATATTTATTCTTTTCTATACGAATGTGGAGGGGAGTGAAGTAGCAACGTTCGGTTTCGTTTCTTGTCTAAACAGTCAGATAACTTCCATGTTTTCTGTACTACTTTGTATTTATAAAAAAAAAATTTTTATTTACTTCTAATGCCTTGTGCAAAAGCACTTGCTAAAACTCCCCTTTGATGTGAGATGACTCTCTTTTAGCAATTCACGGAAAAGTAAACTTTTCAAATAAATACAAGTTTACAAATCACCATTTTATTTCTTTCAAATGTGTTGCTAAATTGAAAAAGTTTTCTATAATTTGAGTTGGTTGTTGGTTTGATTTGATCAAAAAACTTGGTGCGTACACAAGTACACACTGTCCAAGTATGTATGTACTTGGGAAAAAGTCAAAAGTTGTTTGTTTCTATTAAATATGTATGTATTTAGAGTAGTAATGTTTACTCCTATACGGATCTCGCTCGGTATTTTACGTAATGTTCACTGCGCTTGGTTAGCTAACTTAACGTTGGATGGTTTTGGTTTGGTTACTGTAATACAATATACTGAGGACATGAGCTTTATTGAGTTCGTACAACTTTCCTCTGTCTAGCCAGGAGGTGCTTTACATAGATAGTATAATATATGGCACTGCTACATTTACAAAATTTATGAGGATGTTAAATTTAGCATTGAGTGGCTTATGAAATTAGGCTTTCCGGCTCCGACGCCGTGAAAACTTTTTCGTGTACAATAAGTATCTTCAAGTGTTTACCTGCCTATACTACTCCCATTACTGCCAGTGTAAAATGTCTACCTAGGTACATCCAGCTATAACATACTCACGCTTACATTTTATTTTCTCGATAATGATATTCTATTGCATGGAGCCATTACAGCTCTGAGAAAAGTGGGAAAGAAACTGGACGTGCATACGAACCCCTACGCAAAGTGCTCGTCACAGTGCAGTGTACATAGCGTCCAGAATCGAATTAGCTTGAAATGTCCTTTCGGCTCCTACTACTCCTACTCCTGAGATCCCGGCACTCAAATTTGGAATGAAATCATTAAGTACGGCTCGTCGACGCGAGTTAAGTGGAAGGCATGAAATTTGGAGTCAAAGAAAATTTAATGAAGTGTTTAAGAATAATATTATAGACAACAAGTACAGAGCAGAGGCAGAGCCCTACAGACATCCATGTGTAGTAAGAGCCTTAAATTATCCCATCATTAATAACTCCAGACGCCGCGGCACACATAAAGTTCCTAGAAGCAAATTCGGCGAGACATCTCCTGAACTCTCCGCTTCGATCGTGTCCTCGTGCCGTAATCCGTAATACTGACGGAATAATTTTATACTTGCTCTCGATGGGACTACGCAAACAACTACAATACAGCAAACTTTATTTGTTTTTTTGGCAGTCTGTACGTAAAAGAGTACGCCCTTGATTTAGAACATCTGGCTTCCATTTGATTCTAGACTGTTTTTCAAAGACTTTTGGATCACTTCAATAGTCTCTTTACCTCGTTAAATTTTATTTTACTCTGTAGTAGTAGGATTGTCTTTATAGTAGAAGTGAACGTGACTTTTAGCATTATTCTGTCACTTGCCGGGGCTGCAATTATAATTACTACACCCGCTATATATATGTACCACCAAAACTACTCGCATTCTTAATTAAGTCTAATAGCGGACGAGGGACTAGGAATGAAAATGAAAACGAAAACGAAGGTTGCTTGGGATTCGTTGATCATATTATTATGTAACTATAATATGTTCGCACTTTTAAACGAATAGCAATTTTTGAAATATTGCGATGAAAATGGAGGAAAAGGGAAAATTGGATTTATACGTTTCATAAAAATGTTTTTTTTAGAATGCACATAATGTTCGTGTTGTTTTACGTATCTCTCTCTCTCCCTCTCTCAACATTTTGTTTTTTATGCAAAGTGGACTTTTCCAGACCCGCATACAGTATACTATAATGCAATTCCTTCCAAACTGAAAATTTATCGACTGTTTCTAAATTTATTTCTTGGGATTCCCAGTCGACGCTTGAACACACATATATGTAAACCTGTATGTACATAATTACCTACACATTGCATTGCTCATTGATTTTCCCTTTTGCTCCTGATTTATTCCATTGCCAAAGCAGATTTTATCTCAAAAATACACCTTCCACTTCGACTATTCTATTCCTCTATGTCGTGTGGTGACTGGTGACGTATGTACACACGGAGTGAGGTGGCTGGACTCGATTTTATTTGGCGAACAGTATAAAAGACAACTGAGTATTCAAATATAAATCGATAATGTACTTAATGTCTCTAAATTTCCATTTCCCATCCACGCTTTTTTTTTGTTTTTGCCAAGAAATATAATTTTGTAAGAAAACAAGATTTATTTATTTTTGAATCTGACAGGAATATTTTTTACACTGTATATACGTAAGGTGTGCAGATACTTATTTATATACATAATGGAGAAGCCCTAGAAAATATTTAATGAAATAGCTTTCACTCAAACCCTGATAAGTTTCCTCTGTAGTCGCTTAGAATTACATCATTGATTAAACTATTGTTTGTACAATTATAGAAATGTGAGTGTGATTAATTTGACCACCCAGCTGTGGTGTCCTAATGAGAGTTTACTCGAATAATAATGCGACGAACAAATCAAATGTGATTTAGAGTGGAAGGGAGAGGCGGCGGCGGATGCCGGTGCCGGCAGCGCTCGCGGTTGTCGTATTCGTATAGTGACAGTTGTAGTTAGTACAAGCGGAGTGGCGGAGATGATATTCTATGCAGCTTTTGTGGCTTCAGGACTAGGTAGGTATGTATATACAGGAAATGGGAACCACCTACCTATAGCCTATAGGTAGGTCCTACAATTACTAGTTCGTCCTATAAGGCATGCATATACTTGGTTACATAAGCCCATTTTCATTCAGTCATACTGGCTTCCCCTGTATAGAATTATGGTGGGTTCATTTAATCTGTTTGAAATAAGCTCAAAACCACGGCGGACTATTAGGCTGCTTGCTTATTGAGAACGGATTCACGTAGGACGATTTACGGGGAGAAAGCAAGGAATTAATATGCCGTTGTTGTTCCTAAGTTTAGTCATCACCTTCAAAAGAGCTTTAAGGAAACTGTCGTTATTCCACATAATGGAATCATAAAGTCCTTTCCCGTCCTCAAACTCAGCTCTCACACGTGCATGGGTCATTACAGAATATGAACTTTTCTATACCCTTACTTAGATTGCCAAATACTTTTATAATTTCTACTGCAATGTTATGACGCATTCAGCATTCTTCCCTGTCGTCCTCGCATGAATTCATAGTTCATAGAGGACAGATATCCCTGCGGCATCCCATCCTTTTTACTTTCCCCATTTACCAAAAATAAAAGAAGTCATTTCGTGACCGAAACCAAGGTAAGTTTGTGGATGTATGGTGTCAACAGCGTGAGCCAACAATGTGCATAGGTATGTATATTAGGTAGATATAGGAGTTTGCAAATTTCCGCATCATCCTTTTATCATGCCGACTCAAGAAGCAATGCTCATAATTTATAATTTTAAAAGTATG
>JAQFZE010005588.1:0-10178 GCA_034695245.1 Dicyrtomina saundersi
TTCAAACTTATACTAAAAAACACAACCGAATTGATCACTGTCCTATAAAAAGGGTGTGAGAAGATTAGCCCTGAATTTACACAGAAGCTAGTCGAGTCTGATCCGAATAGGATTCGGGAGCTTTTGGCCGCAAATGGAGGTCATACCAGATATTAAATAGATTTAGTTTTTAAAAAATCCAAAATCACTAAGACTTTTTTCCCTAATTTTTGTAATGAAATTTTCACATTTATTTAATTTCTAGAAATCCAGTTGAGCTACAGCTTTTGCATGAATTGCAATTGGTAACTAATAAAGTGACTTACATTTATTTACATTTACATGTTATTTGCTCTGAACCGTTTATGAGTTATATGCACTTCAATTCATAACACCCCGAATCGAAAAGACTTATTTCCACTGGGTGTATTTAGTGCACAAAATCGCATTGTTTCATGCAGAAACACCTGATAATTCAGTTCTTAGTCACTCAGTAATTGCACCTACCTACTTTGCATTTAGAGGTGAGAAAATTAAGTAAATGTCTAGTAAACTGCATTACGTACTGTACTATTGAATATAGATAGTCTTAAATAATTTTTATTTTATCTTTGGTATTTTCAAACTGTGGTTTTTTTGCGGGAAATTGAAATGGTTTCAATTTACTCCCTTATACCAGTATAATGTGCTACTAAAATAGCTTTTATTACCCCTGGTATTTACGATGGTATTTACTACGGCTGAACCCTGGGATGTTCCAATTATAAGCTGCACCTTGAAAAAACACTATGGTGCCTTCGAGTTTATTATTTGCTCAATACTAGCTAGTCATCTGGGTGAGATACAAACCGTAACAGATTGCCATTACGAAAATATGATTACAAAATTGAAATTTATATAAATACCACATTAGCTTGCAGAAATAAAAGCAACATAAAAAACACTTAAATTACATAAAGAAGTAAAGTTTCAACAACTGTCAATTGATAAACGGCAGTTCATAATAGTACCAAAAGAATACGACCGTGAAATCCAGTAAGTACTTGGTTAAATCATTAGTTTTCAAAAGTTTCCCACCCATACACAGTGGAAAAAGTATTTTTTGTTATTTAGTATAAAAACGAAAAAATCAAAACTATTATGTACATATATGTTAATTGAAAAGCTAGAAATATGTGTATTAAATAAAGCAAGGTTTCTTAAATAAAATCACAAATTGACAACTGTTATTAAAAACATCTAAATAATTTTAGAGAGTAGAAAGTACGAAGATTATTATAACAAAATAAATTAACAACAGTACCTCCTTAGTATAACATCGAGACTATTATACGCAGGAAGAGGTGGGTTATTTTGGTTAGTCAATGACGATGACATTAGTGATGCATCAAGGTTTGAGATTAGATTTGCCGGTTCCAATAAATTAGCAGTCAATGCAGCTGAAGCTGCTTCAATAGCTTTAATACGGTTTCGAGCACTGGTTAGTCTTGTATAAAACCTAAATTTAAAATATTACGTTGAAAATTATATTTAATATCCGGCCAAGAAAAGACCATTTTGACCTCTAGTCGGGATAGCCTATATGAAATATAAATCCAGCCATTCATTCAATATTCATGTTTAAGTCCAATAATTTAAATATGCAAAGTTAGGAAGTTAGGATGATTAATTCCCCGTAAATATTTTTAAAATTTAAAATGTTCTAAAAAGAAACAATATGTCGTTTAAATAACTTTACGCAACAGCACCAAAGTAAAAAATGAAACGCAAAACATCAGCATTTCGTATGGCACATGTTTAAAAAACAGGTTCTGTGATACATTTGAAATGGCGAATACAATACATCTATTAGCAGGAATACTTACTTTGAGTCTGATTCAAAACTATATGCTCTTCTTAAGCTGGTATCTGCTCCCGTTGACGCTTCGCTTCTTGTTCGACGAACACCAGCTCTGTCAGTGGCACTTTCCTCTATTTGTGCTGTAAAGAAATATTTAATTTTGAATGTAGCCGTACAGTTTGCAGTGGATCAGTGAATACAGACAACAAATTTCAAACAAATTTGTTTGTTTGTTTAAGCTTTATTTAAGTTACACTTAAACAAAACTTAAAACACTTAAAACTTAAAAACACTTACTTAATTACACTTAATTAAGTACTGGTTTCGACACGCGGTTTACACGACACATAATCTGTTACTGGCCGTTACATAGTTACATTTTCCATTAGGCAATAAAATATCCATATACAAATCAGATCGTGAACAAAAATATTGTAATAAATATATTAAGTCGCTTAATTAGCCTTGACAAAAAATTGACAATAAGTTTTTGACTGATTATATGACACTGGGTCGTAACGACTTTTTTCAGTACGACATTGAGTAGGCGACATCCGAAAGCAAAAACGGCAGTAGGTCGTCAGACATTTCGGAGTACACTTTTCGTCGAACGACATCTTGCTGAAAGACATTGCGAGAAAACTTACTAAGACCGAGGAAAATGAGGTGAAGCAAACTTACTAGTTAGTCAATACCAATTTGCAACTGCGCGTTAATTGAGTATATTTTAAGTTTCAAATATTTCAATTTTTAAAACTGCCAGCGTTTTGGAAGGTACCGGCACCATACGTCCCGAACCGATTGGTGCCCTCGCCATTCGTCCTAAGTTCCATTCGTCCGCTGTGTATCGTGTGTATGAAAATTTATTTATATATATACGATGTATACATAGGTAAATAACAAATGAAGCTACGGTCAAACCCTTCAAGGTTAGATGTATGAAATTTAAAAAATCGAAATTCGGGTTATGTCTTTGTCCATGAACCAAACAAAAGACACAGTTCTCTATTAAATATGACATGGATCTTTGTAATCAAACACTACGAGAACGAGTATTGTCGCATCGCAACGAGAAACCGTCCGTTGTGGTTGACTCGGCACCTCAAGCCTGAAGTGGAAGTACAGCTTGGCACAGAGACGTCACTTCAAAAATATGTCATGAAAATTAGACTTAAATGTGGAACGCAGTCCGCAGCCAACGCCTGCAAAGACATTTCTTCGGAAAAGAACTGGAAGTCACATTTAATAGTGAAAAGTCTTGTTTGCTCCATTGATGAAGAAAGAACCCGTATTTCGATTTTTAAAATTTCATGCATTTAACATTGGCAGTTTGACCCTAGATTTATTTATTATATACCTATACATCGTATTAAAACTTTTGGAATCCCGGCTTGGCAGTTCAGTGGTCTGACTACTGGATTGCGGAGTCCGGGTAGTCTGCCCCACAATTGGATTTTAAACGAGTTGGAGATGGTATAAGTGGACTGGTGGTATGTATGTTGATCCGTAGCCTTGTGCAAGAGTCGGAGATATATATGCCTTAATACGGATATATTCTGTAGCCATGCCACGTACACTCGTATATACTTATCTTCTCATACCAGCTGTTTCTAACATTTTCTAACTTGCTCTTCTCTTGGTCGTCTCTCTTGTTTACTCTCACTAACATTGCAAGGGCGGGCCGGGAAGCTGGTTGGCTAAATTCGTTCTAGAGGAGGGAATGACACCCCTCAGGTATTGCGAAGTAGCCTTCCAGCGGTCCGCGGCTACGCCGGAAACAAATTGGCATGCGGTGACGCAGGGTAATATATCGTCCCACTCAGGGCTGCAGCTATTCGCAACTATCGATATAAATAAGTTTTAGCGATGCGAAGCCCAATGCGGTATAGTATAATACTATGTCGCAGGATCTTCAAGGCATACAGTCAAATTGTGAAGAGTGAGTAAAAATAACCTTTAAAGTTGAAACTCAATGCAAACATATATAAAATAGCTTTTTGATACACACGATAAACATGGGACGAATGGCGGACGAGACGAGTGGCGAGGGGATGAACCGATCCGGGACGAGTGGGAACCTAACTGTTTTGGAGTACAGTCAAATCCGCGTATCAGGGACGCCGCCGAACCGGCAAAATTGGTCCCTTATAGCCGGATTCCCTATTAACCGTTTAAGGGATTTCCCTTAAAAGTAGGCACCACACATAATTTTTATTTGAAATTTGTATCATTAACAAATTGTATTTAACAAATTATTTTGGTTTGGATGCCGGTTTTAAATGTATTGTCTAAATCAAACGATATATTGAAGTTGGGAAAATTTTAACATATGCGCTTAATAAAAAGTCCGTATTTCAGAATTTCTGTCTTTAAAAATTTAGAATTAAGGTTTTTATGTAACTATTATTTAAAAACACTCGCAATTAAATGCTAAACTCTAATAAAGTTAGGTATTTCATGGAAAGAACTAATAAGGTTTTGTTGATAATTCATTTGAATAAATAAGAAATTTTAAAATCGGTATTTTTTAAGACAAATGTATACGTATATATTGGGCAGGGGTGGTTCGTAAATGATCATGATGGTATACTTATGGGGCGGGGATGGTAAAAAAAGTCAAAAAAGACAAGAAGAGATATATGGACGACGCCTAAAACGACTTAGCAGCGGTCTGTATGGGTCCGGCTGCATCGAGTCTTCATCAGTATCTCTTCTCGTGCCTTGTCATCCTCGAAAGCAGGGATAGTGGAGGAAGGAAATAGTGAAGGACACAACTTGACCTTATTTGTATACAATCCTTCTAGATCATGACTATCTCTGCGTTTGGGAAGAGGCGACGCAGGGGAGAAGGGAACGATACAAAACGCGGTCGTTGGACCTTTGGGTGGTTGCTTGGAGCGTACTTCTTTCTGCGTGTAATTTTTAACCAGATACAACCGGAGAATCTGACTGCTGAGTCGTTTTGTTTAAGTATCACTAGATGCAAACTTAACCAATCGTGGGAGACAACGCATTCATCGCATCACAGACTCGTAGTATATTTATATAGAACTCCGTTGCTACAACTTAATTCCTGACCGAACTAGCTGGTTTGTAAGAATCTCATAGTAATAAGCCAGATTAGTGACAAGTCGATAAGAAAATCCGAAGGCTCCTCACGGCGTTGTGCTTGCACAAACTACTTGTTTGGTATATCCTAGGTGAATTCCTTAAATTAAATTTCTCGTCGGGAGGCAATGGTTTAGAATTTCAGATAAGAGAAAAAAAAAGTTTGAGTAAGCGACACACGCTTATTTCTAGCTTGCATATTTTGTGTCAAATAGGTGGAATATAACCGCATCGCATAACAAACAATAGCATCATTGAGAGCGCAAATTTTTTCTGAGTGCAAATTAAATTATTAGTAATAGCCATTCAAACCATAAAAATTAATTAGAAGTAAAAACTAAAATTCAATTTAATACAAGTGTTTAGTAAACTGGACTGGGGAGACCCAGCATTGGGCAAAATGGCCCTAGCAGAAGTAGCACACTTACCAGTGACAGACTTAAAGTATGGATTCGTTATCAAAGTTATTCAAAATGCCGTGGCAGATGACTATTTGTGTGCTATTGGAGATATAGTAGGAGACAATAATATCAAGTACGTAGGGGAAATCAGGCAGAATATTGGTGTGTTCCTAGGTGACTTTGAATCAGAAAAACTACTTAAGGCAAAGAAAACACTCGAATTAAAAGGAGAGGTAAATTCCATTACGATAGGCTATTCAATGTGCCTACAGTTATTTCAAACAAAATGATAACACACGAACTAAAGAAGTACGGGACTTACAGACTTTATATCACAACCGACGATCTATATGGTCTATCAGAACGCTTCAAATCTAAAGTCAAAAACTTTTCAAGAACCCTGAGCATGAGCGTTCGAAGGGATCAACAACTTCCTTAAGAAATATTTGTAGCTCATGAGGGAATACAATTCCTTGTAAGAACCCGAGTTGGAAGAAAGAAATGCTATATATGTGAAGATACAAGACATGTAAATAAAAACTGCCCACACAAAAACCACCAGAAGAATGAAGCAAATATTCCAATTGCAGGCAATATGAATCTACAGTCTACAACAACTGATACACCAACTGTGTCAACTATAATTACATCGGCAGTTAAAACTTCAGTCCTATCTTCAGAAGCTAAAATTAGTAACTCATTGGTACCAGAATTAACGTTTGGAAATACACTTATCGTAAGAGCAAATAAAAATGCTTCAGGAAGTAATACGGGTTTTAACTTTCGACTAACAACAATGATAACCAGATCTCGGCAAATATCAATAAACAGCCAGCAGTCAGATAAAGATGCAAATGATGAGTATAGTCCAGTTAGATAGTTCGTATGATCCGTGTGGTCGGCGAATAAAGCTGAAGATACTGATACCGATACTAACAATGCTGAAGATGCCAAAAACCCTTTTATAGAAATTATTGCTATTTTTCTATACCTTGTATCTTTTGTGTTAAAATTTACAAGTTAAATTCATAAGAAAATAAAGTTTTACAATTTTGGAAATTTTGAAAATCCTTTTTAATTTTTTTTGAAAATGAAAACGTGTATATGCGGAACATGTTTGGAGGGTTTGCACACTCAGTCAAACATGCTGAATCCGTATATTTACATTACGATGGAAATCTAGAGAATCGGGTCTGAAACATTGCTCGTAAGTTGAAGAATATGAAAAGGCTATTAACCTCTTATCGTAAAAAAAGTCCCTGTCAGATGGGCTAACGTCAGAGTTCTGTGAATCGTTTAGCAAGCTATACTTCAAGATATTACTCTGAGTTTACCAGACGAGAATAGAAGTAGGAGAGCTTCTAAATTCTTTACGGCTTGACATTGTGACACTTGATTTATAAAAAGGAAATCTAAACGGGGTAAGTCATTGCCGAGCAATTACTTTATGTAAAACCGATTATAAAGTCATATTTATGACTGTCAAAAATGGATTTGTTCTAGTACTACCTTATATAATAGGGCATTACCAGACGTGCAACATAAGTGGAGTCTATTTAAAATTTAAACTTTTTACACAAAAATTTTTAACTAGAAGAATTGCTTAGTAGAATTATCAGTCTTGATCAAGAGCTGCATTTGATTAAATGCTACGTAAATAGTTAAAGTTTGTAATAAAACAATCTAATTTTCCGCAATCTGTCATTGATACTATAAGTTTACTCTTTACAAATTACGTTATAATCGTTAAAGTTGGAAAGCATTTGACACCAGAAATAAAATGTGATACAGGTGTTTAACAAGGTGATCTGGTGTCAGCTATACTGTTTATCTTAAGTTGTGAGCCGTTTTTCAAACGGCTTAGTACTAGATTAGAACAAGGGGGGCCGAGCTCATTTAAAAATGATCCATATACATATATTTTTGCATATTCTGATGACACCGATGTATTTATTGGTAACAAAATGCACAGTCAAAAACTTAAAAAGGAGTTGAGAAATAATTTTACATACTCAGAAGGTAAATTTAATAGTAAAAAACGCAGCTGCTTGAAACTGGGTAGGTGGGAAAATCAAGAAATAAACATAAATTTTGGTGTGAGCAAAAAGGAGTAAAATTTCTTAGTGTTGAATTTGGAACGAAGTGATTTATAGGCAAAGATTGGGACGAGCTACAGCAAAGATTCTCCGAAAAGCTAAAATTTTATTACTCTAAATATCAAAAGTGCAGCCTAACAAAAAATTAAAAATACTTATTACGGCATTACTACCATTACCATTGTATAGATTAAAAGGACTTAACCCACCCTTGAGCTTTTTTCAGGAAGTAACTGACGATTATACACTGCATATTGAAATGAAAAAAGCATTGGGTGAAAAAATACTTTGTGTTGAGCCCGGTCACCCTGGGTGGGTTGGGTATCAAACACCCTGTCATTCAGTTACTAGTGTTGCGACTAAGACAAGTTATTAGGACAATCAGAGGATGCGAGTGACTACTTTAGCAAAATGTGCGTAGTCACACGCTTAGAGTTTTAGTTTAAAGAACAAAATAAAGATTTTTTTACCTTAATTACGACCTCAAATCAAGTGTATGTGAACAAGGATGCAGGCTTTAGATTAATTGGTGATGGTTTATTGTTCACCCGAGATCTAAATAATGCTAGTAAGGTTAGTCAACCAATAACAAGATGCTCTATAAGCCATAGGCGACTTCTTGCCATGCAGCTAATGAAACTAAAACTCAAATACAAGATCTTGTCAAAGCAGAACCTAAACTGACCCCATTAGCATTTGATAAAGTTTTAAACCAACACTGTGAATGATGCTAACATAATTTAAGTTTTTATGTGGATAACATCTAGTTTTGAATTGAATTTCGAGGAACTAAAAAAATCTAAATCAAAACGGTAGGACCAGATAAAGCATTGCTTGAGCAATAGAGAACGAGAAACTACATGGAAGGTTTGGCATAAAGCACTTTGCACACCAAAAATTGCAATAAAAATAAATTTAATAAAATAAAACAAGTGTCCGGTTTGCAAACATCCCAACGTTAAGGCTAAAAAATTTCTAAACTGCAGTTGCATAGCACCATTATGGAGCTATCTAAAAGATTTAATTAAACAAACTCATGTTAAATGGTGTGAAAATTTGAAATACGACGGTGTTCAAGGCAAATTTAATTGTGTAAATTATTTAGTCTTTATTTGCTACGAGATAGTATACAAATCCTGGATTAATGATTATAATAACTTTAAGTACAACAAAAACGTTACTGATAGATTTAAACAGTCTTTTAAATGTATTTTAAATATCATAAATCAAAATTAAAGGATACACTTCACGAGGCCGCGTTTATATTATATTGGAAGGAAATTGATTTCTTGTTCAAAATTTAGAATGGGAAAATAGATATAAAGCTACCACAACTTGTGTGAGTTATAATTCCCAGACTTGCCCAGATGCAAATATACATTTAATGGGGCGCCCCACACACTGTACACCGGTTCCACAGAAGGCTCTGCACAACAAAGGAACTTGCATGTAAGCCCATTTGAAACACATGGCTCATTCAGCCTGCTCCGTGTCTCATGCGCCACATGCACTTTACACAGGCCCAACAAAAAAATTCTACACAAGTGAACTAAATAGAAACTTATGCATTCCATTAATTACCTACAAACTGAACATACAGATACTGACGGAATTGCAATGTAGCTACGGACGATATACTTTAGGTTATCTAATGTTTTTTAATCTAATGTAATCAAATTTTGGAGCAACCTATTTGATTTAGGCAAGCACTTGTAACTATTCTTTTATTGCGACATTTTAAAATATGTAACTAGTAACTATACAGTACTTAGAGTACTGCAATCGATGTATGTAATGGTTGTTTTGTGTTAAATAAAGTTCTTTAATTAAAAAAAAATAATTTAAGATAATAGACTGCGCCAATGATTATCTGGTGCGAATCTGTAAGCGTGCCTGATATGATACCTAAAAGATACATACATACAATTGCTATTATTAAAATGTAAATCTGAATCTGAATATTTCATAATAAAGAAATTCAAATTCAAGTCTTTATTTTTAAGCTTAGCATCTCTATTAGGCATAAACTACAAAGATAATATGAATTGGTATTTTCTAAGCTGATTTCTGATAGTAGGAGGGGTTGCGACGCCCCGTGTTATCAGAGAAGATTAATATTGCGAAGGGTTAACTATTAAAGCATTTACAGAATTCGGTACCTTATATTATAAATAAAAGTCGAAAATAAATCCCCTTACTAACACAGACAAAAAGTAAGGGTTTAATGACTGTACTCATCAAACTTTTGAGAAGAGGCAGATTAAAGAAAACAACTTTACAGCAGCCTTCCGAGCAGCACTAGAACCTGCAATTTTTGACATCATTGACCTGATGTCCCGTGCGCGTGTAGGACAAAAAATTAAAGATACTGCTTACTATGTAGATTTATCATGTCGACACTTTAAAATTAATTTAACCTAAATTGAAACTGAAATGTAACGTAAACGAAGAATTAATGAGCAGCACGCAATTATTTGAACTTGGGATTAGGGTAACTTACCACATATAATAATAAACTAGCACTCAGGCTCGTTGCAATGCAACAGAGTTGTTGTAAGAGCAGTTTCGGTCTGTGGAACTGTGCACACTCTTTAAAGTTTTGTTTTACAGACCGAGACGGCCTTTACAACAACTCCGTTGCATGGCAACGGGCCGGAGTGCTAGTTATTGTATATATCTTCTAATATATATAATTCCAATTAGTTCTCAAAACTGGGGGGCGCTGCATACCCCAATACCCCAGACCCCACCCCA
>JAQFZE010005589.1:0-10177 GCA_034695245.1 Dicyrtomina saundersi
AATCACCAAAGTTGAAAGCTAATTTTGTTTCTTCACTTTTCTTCTGGTAAGTTTATATTTCATATATTTTCTGCTTTAAATTGTGTGATTATTTCGTTTTCTGTACGATAAAAAAAAATTGTTATTTTTTGTTTTATTTACATATATGGGGAATTAATATTGTTCATCTGTGCTGTGTAACCGAGTGCATTTAATAATTTGTAAATTTTCTGTTAACTAATATTTTTATTACACTCATTTTGTAACTCAAATATACTATTAGGAGGTAGACATAATTATAATGTATCCATAATATAATGATAAATTGCAAGTTATGTATAATGAATTTCAAAATTGTTTTTACGTTAAGGTGGCTAAACGATTTATTCCGTCAAGGCTACAGTAAAAATCTGGAATTAAGTGATCTGTACAAAACTCTGCCGGAGGATGAGACGAGAGTATTAGGTGACACATTTTCTGACGAGTGGGAATCCCAGCTAAAGAAAAGAAAACCCAAACAAAGGAAGCTATTGCGTGTCATTTGGAAGTTATATTCTCAACAGTTTTTCGGTATTGGCATTATCAAATTTTTTGAAGAATGTTTGTCAAAGTAAGTGATATTTCGTGCATTTAAATGTATATATATGTATTAATATATTAGTTTATGCTGTTGTAACATAATTGATCATGTCAGTAATATATTGCATCAATGAGTTCTTGGTTGAATGTAATATTTTCTACATTATCTAATTTTACGTGGAAAGTTTGCAGTTCCCGTGCAGATAATTTAATTATTATATTTTTCTAACGAAAGCTTAATTATGGAAATTTTGTCTTGACAAGTCTCTTTTCCAGATAATTAATTAGCAACTTTTAATTTTTTCTAGGATTGCAACCCCTATATGTTTAGGGTATCTCATAAAGTATTTCACAGGAGACGTCACTCAGACAGTAGGGCTCCTTGCTGCTGGTGGAATAATTCTGGGCCAAATTTTCAACATTGCTACAATGCACTCTTATTTTCTGAAAATCGAACATTTGGGCATGAAAATCAGAGTCTCCTGCTCCTCGGCTTTGTATAAAAAAGTAAGCATGTTAGTTAATGCGTATTCATAAGGTGATGGCTTTTTATTCAGTTAGCAATTCCACACTCACATTACAATACAGAGTACATGTACATAAGTAGCGTAATGGATGACTTCCCACTTTTTAGGCTCTTAAGTTAAAGCTATCCTCACTTGGTGGTTCAACCACCGGTAAAATTATGAATTTGATGGCAAATGATCTGAATCGTTTTGACAACTTACAACATATTCATTATTTGTGGATTGGAGTTGTTCAAACGGGAATCTCAACTTTTATTCTTTGGAATTTTTTTGGTCCAGCATGTTTGTGCGGCTTGGCGGTTCTTATTCTATTTGTCCCATTTCAAGGTTAGAATCTGACGTAACCTATTTATTTGTGCATGTGCACATGTTTAAATAAGGATTGACTTGCATTAAATTTATCTTTGTGATGGGTACGCAACTATGCAATGTATTGTTCAGCCGCATGTATTTCTGTTGTTGTGATTATAGTTTTATCGCTTTGCTATAATGCACTCACATGTGCACTAAATGTTTCTACCTGAAAGCAATACTCCAAGTACAAAAAAGTAACATATAAAAATATTTTAACCATTTTTATTCCCAGGGTTTCTAGGAAATATATTTACCAAATTGCGAATTAACGCGGCTTCTAAGACAGATAGAAGAATTCGTATAATGAATGAAATTCTAAGTGGAATCCGTGCTATCAAAATGCACTGTTGGGAGGACACGTTTTCTAAACTGCTGGACAGCGTGAGAAGGTATGGTGGTGATAATTGAGTCAAACTTTCAAACAAAGAGAACACTAATTAATGGCTTGCGTTCGTGCGTTTGTTTCCCTTACAGTAGTATCTGGCTCTAAATATATACATTAATGTTGTATGATCTAATTAATGATTGACATTCAAATTTACGTGAAATTTTCAATACAAGTCATAATAGGCTTTAAAAGTTGCACGTGTTCATAATAATTATAACTAACATTTAGTAAGTAATTACAGCACGTAATTAATGATTACTTAACATTTTTGTACGTTTTTAAAACTTTTATTTCGTAGAAAATAAACTTTTAACAAGATGATGTATACGACTGTTATCAACATCAACATAGCATTTATATACATTTAGTTTCTTCGTCAATTAAAAAAAAATATAATCGTGTTTTGGAATAATTTCTACAAAATTAAAGCATTACAATGAATGAAGTGCTGAGTGGAAACGAACCTGTATGTATGCCTACATTAATACAGTCGTAACAATAGTTGCTCTGCGACACCTGTAAACATTATACATACAAACGATAGCTGTATAATAATAATAATAATAATTTATTTGTATACCTATTCTTTTTAGGGAAGAAATGCACGCGCTGACAAAAATAACTGCTTTAAGGTCCATTAACTGGAGTCTCTACTACACCTCATCCAAAATCACTATTTTTCTCACATTAATAGTATACGTCATTAGTGGACATTTTCTCACAGCTGAAATCGTAAGTCTAATATGCAATTACCAGTAATAACAAAACAAATGTCCTGAATATTCATTCATGCAAATATTGAAAAATTAAATAATAATACGGTGACAAACATTTCTAAAGATGTATAAAGAATTTAACCTAGAATTTAGATCAACACTCCGTGATTACCCTTTACTAGATGGTAATGCTAATGTAGGTTTGAATGTTAAATTGAATGTATTTAAATGTCAATGTCAAGGTATTCGTGGCTGTTTCGCTGTACAATAACATAAAAATTACCATGACGCTACACTTCCCCTTGGGAATAGCTCAACTGGCAGATTTTTTTGTGGCAGTCAAGCGTGTGGAGGTAAAGTGACCTTATCCTTTTGTTCTATATTTATGATTTTGTTTTCTTCAGATTTCTGATTATTTGTATAAGTGGAAAATAATTAAAAACGAATATTTGTACAGCAGTGCTTAGTATTTATGATTTTCCATTCTATTACCCTTTGTATTATTTTGTGTCCAATTAAGGATGCTTAATGCAAATCTAATTTTATTTTTATTATTTTACAGACAGTGTTCGTTACATTACATTTTATTTATTTTGTTTCACTTTTCCACAGGAATTTTTACTATTTGAAGAACGCCTGGGGACCACAACCAATTTAAAAAATAATAATCAGACTGAATTTTCTAGAAGTGTACAGCAATTAGAAGATCCTAGAATTGTACTAATGGATGCGTCAGCTAAATGGCTTCATGATTCAGCGGATAATGTATTATCTAGAACGAATATAAATGTGACATCCAATCAGCTGGTTGCTATCATTGGTTCCGTTGGATGTGGAAAGGTGCGGAGCTTCAATGCTGATTGTACCCAGATAAATTCATTTGGTTATATTCGTTTTAGAAACAATTTTTGAATGTTATATTTTAGAGTTCATTGCTTCAAGTTTTGCTCCAAGAACTACCCCTGTCGGAGGGAAAATTAGAAATTCATGGAACTATATCGTATTCCTCCCAAGAACCGTGGATCTATGGATCTGGAAGATCGATTAGAGACAATATTACATTCGGTCATGATTTTAACAAGGAATGGTACGAAAAAGTCACTGAGGCGTGCGCATTACAACGAGATTTTTATCTGCTTGCCCCACATGGAGATCTCACTCTGATTGGTGACCGTGGTGTTAATTTAAGTGGAGGACAAAAAGCTAGAATAAGCTTAGCAAGGTATGCAACTATGGAATAATTTTGTTTAATGTTATTTCCATAAATATGTATAATTATTATTAATTATATGTCGCCACTGAAGAAGAAAATTGCCGATCGGCAATTCTCCCTAAAAACAAAATAGCCGACCTCCTTTTTTTTTAATGCATTTAATTGTGTATGTTTTTTCGGGAAAATAAGCAAGTACCTACTTAGGTATTTCTTATTGCTTGTTGTACTGAAAAACCAAACTATACACTATTTAAGTTAAAAAATGGAGATTGGCAACTTTGACTTTAGTGTGAATTGGAGGTCGGTAATTTTGCTTCTTCAGTAACTATATACATATTATGCTCAACAAATTCTAATTGCTTGGGAAATCTTTAAAACGTCTATTCCAGATCTGTATATGCCGATGCTGATATTTTTCTTCTAGACGATCCACTCAGTGCTGTAGATGCTGAAGTAGCTCGTCACATTTTCGAAAAATGTTTAAAGGGTCTATTAAAAAACAAAATCGTTATTTTGGTCACTCACCAAATTCAATTCTTGAACTCTGTGGACAAGATAGTTATGATGGACAAGGGAAAGTTTGTGATGCAAGGCACACCAGAGGAATTAACGAACAGATGTGAGGAATTTCAAAACTACAGCGTTTCTGTGCATTCACAGCAACCAGACACTTCACCTGCCATAAAACAAGGACTTCAATGGATCAGCGGAAATAAAGAAGATGGACGTTTTGCAATTTCTAATCCATGTTTTGAAGGTGATGGCGATGACATCAAAGAAGACATGGGTTGTCACCCGATGGAATTTGAGCTAATTAATTCCACTACGACTACAGCAGGCTTAGGAACCAGTAGAATGAAAAAGCCACCCAGTTCTATTAATGATATTACTTTAAGAAAATTTAGCGTGAGTGTAAATAGTAATGGTAGTAGTAATCTAAATCTTCCACAAACTCATGCCAATGAAATTAGATCTGAATATGAATCCCAAGATCAACTGAATGACGAAGAAAGATCAGCAGACGGAAGCGTTAGTTTTTCGGCCTATCTCAAATATTTCCAGGCCGGTTCTAATTTTTTCTCTATCCTCCTCCTAATTATTTTCAATGTATTAACTCAAGTTCTACATACTGGTTCGGATTATTGGCTTCAAGTGTGGTCAAATTATCAAGAAAACATGGCCTATCCCAACGGAAGCAATCACAATAGTGGTATTTTGTCTTGGACGCAAAAAAAGTATTACCAGTCTTCTATTATTAATTCTTCGGCAGAGTTTAACAATAACTCTTTTAGTAACTCTACCAAAGATCCTGAAGACCGCGAAGCAGAGGAAAGCCCTATTCCAGGAGTTGATTTTAGTCTCCATAATCAGATCTTAATATATTCAAGTATAATCATTTTCTTATTCGTGTTTTCTATGGTGCGAACCACGACGTTTTTTCATATTACTATAAATGCGTCTATTTATTTACACAAGAAAATGTTAAACGGTGTTCTTCGAGCTCGTATGAGCTTCTTTGATCTGAATCCAATTGGTAAGTGCATGATGTGTATACTTTTTATTCTTTGTAGATACGATTTGTAAACTGTTATTTCTGGTTCACTTAAAGTTTATTTTAATGTGTATTTTTATTGGTTATTTATTTTAGGCAGAATACTAAATAGGTTTACAAAAGACACTGATCAAATGGACGATGCATTACCCCAGACTTTTTTTGAATCTATGGAGGTAATTCAAAAGCTATTAAAAATGTGCACTGATACGTGTCAGTTAGAAACAAGCTTTTTTTAGAAAGTAAAACATTTTCTTATTTCAGATATTTTTGAGCGTCATTGGAACAGTAGTTTTGGTTTGCGTCGTCAGCCCATATGTTTTAATCCCAACTGTGTTCCTTGCGATTGCATTTTACTTCGTCCGGCGAATTTACATTAGGTCTGCCAGGAGTATAAAACGCCTTGAAGCAATTGGTAAGTTTTCAACTGTACATAAAATTTAAAGTAATAAATTTTAGAATAAAATAAACTGACAACAATTTTAAATTAAGTATTCTAGGCTCTGTATGTAGTAATACAATTAAAATACGATTTTTGTATAGCTCGAAGCCCAGTATTTTCTCATGTGAGCACAACGCTACAAGGGTTAACAACCATTAGAGCATTTCGAGCAGAAGACGCTTTTCGCGAACAATTTTGTGAGCATCAAGATATTCACTCATCGACATGGTTCTTAACCGTTGCTATGACTAGATGGATTGGAATGTGGTTGGATTGGATATCTGTCACCTTCGTTACAGCCGTTGTACTGACACTTATTTTTGTTGGAAAAACCAGTGGTGGGGAGGCTGGAATGGCTATTTCCGCCGCAATGTTTCTCACAGGCGTATTTCAATGGGGTGTTCGACAGTCCGCTTCCGTCGAAAGTCAGATGGTCTCCATTGAAAGGATATTGGATTACACCAAGCTGGAGTCCGAAGCAAACCTTTATTCTGACCCAAGTAAGTATTCGTGTTATGTATAAATTCTGTAGTATTTTAATATTTCTAAATAAATCTAAAAACGATATTTCAACTATTTTAAAGGAAAAAAACCCCCGGACGGCTGGCCATTTCAAGGTAAAATTGACGTGTACAATATGAATCTCCAGTACAGGAGTCCTCCGCCAACGCTTAAAAATATTAGCCTCAGCATCCAATCTAAGGAAAAGGTACATATTACAGATTCTCATAATAAAAGGTTTAAAGGCTGAAGCTTTCGATTAAATGTTAAATATTTCTGTAACGTCATTTAAATTTTAATGTAGTCTGTATTTTTTAACTGCAATTCCATTTCAGATTGGAATCATAGGAAGAACTGGTGCAGGAAAAAGCTCTATCATTGCAGCAATATTCCGATTAGCAGAACCTAGTGGAAGAATTGAAATTGATGGTGTTAACATTTTGGAAATCGGACTTCATGACTTGCGTTCCAAAGTGTCTATAATCCCGCAAGATCCATTTCTTTTTCAGGGGACATTAAGAAAGAATTTAAGCATGACTGGTTCTCATGGAGACGCTGAATTGTGGTCAGCACTTAGAGATGTTGGTCTGGAGGAAACTATCAAAACTTCACCAATGGGACTAGATATTGAAGTAATTCTAAGATAATTGGACAGTTTCAATCTTTCCGAGTTTTGTAATTAGATAAATAAGGTACATTTTATTTGTTATTTTTCCTAGATAAATGAGGGAGGAACTAACTACAGTGTCGGACAGCGACAATTGTTATGCCTGGCTCGCGCAATTATACGGAAAAATAAGATCCTGCTGCTAGATGAAGCGACAGCTAGCGTAGATTTAGAGTAAAATTTATGCACTTTACAATTAAATTCAAATTCAAATTTATTTGTTGGCATTGGCAATATTTCTCCAGTATTTCTTATAGTATTTTTAATTATTAAATAATATTACTTTTGTGACTTTGATTACAGAACAGACATTCTAGTACAAAACGCAATCAGAGAGAGATTTAAAGACTGTACGGTCCTCACGATTGCTCACCGACTCTTTACCGTCATGGATAATGACCGGATTCTGGTCATGGATGAAGGTTTTGCAAAAGTAATTTGACTTTGTAGTCTTTTCTAACATGACTTGTTTTCAAATTTTGCAAAAATGTTTAGACAATTGAAATAATCAAGCCATATTACACAAAGCTAACTAACGGTTAATACATACATATTATATTATCAATTGTCTCTTATCTTGAAATAGGAGTTTGACGCCCCTCATTTGCTTCTGCAAAACCGTGTGGGTTTACTAAGCTCAATGGTTGACCAGACTGGAGAAGAATCTGCTAATCGATTAAGGCAGATTGCACTACAAGTAAGCTTACGTGTATTTAATTTTAATTATACAAGTAACAAAATATTTAAACAATTTCTACACGGCTAACAATAATATTTTATATATAATTACAGTCTTACAGAAGAAAGCATTGGGAAGATTCAATGAACGGAGAATCGTTCGCTTAGATGTGATGATTTTTGATTTTGGTAGTACAAAGTGCATTTATCTCTGTAGTCTTATGAAGCTGAGGATGGTCAGGACATAATGAATTATAATATTTAGCAGCAGAACCATATTTGTTTTGACTAATAACTTTTGTTTTATACTATGGTGATTTTGGTTATATTGCAATTATATTAACATATTTTATAAAGTTTTAATGATAAAGTTTTTACAAAATAAAGTCACTTACAACAATCTGTATGCGTCAATAATACGCCCGTCATTAAACTGTCTGAAGTTTATTTTTCCATATTTATATGCATAAATTATGCCAAATAATTACGTAAACTAATTGACAGTTTGATTACACACAAAAACTACAACTATGATGCCATAAAATGCGCTGATTAAATCCACCCAATACTGGGCAGCCCACAAACACTGGTTGGAATACGTTATACAAAAGTATGTGTGTAACGTTGTCAAAGAATGTTTTACCCCATTTCAAATATTGTTCCAAGCCTTTTGAACTCGGTACTGCTCGGTACATAAACTCAAATAATAATGCATCCACAAACGTGGCACCACTATAAACTCCAGAAGTTAATATGTAATGTACTTAATGTTTAAAAATAAACAAAAAGCTGACGCTCACTCAAGGTAGGTAACTAAAAACAGTGTCGCTCCAAGAAGATCGAAAACATCTTTTGAATTTTTTTAGCCAATGCCAAAAGCCTGACCTTTTTTTAAAAATAAATAGTAGCATTTTTAAAATAAAACGATTCCAGATAATCTCACTGAAAAAGCACGCCAAAGCAAAACAGTGTCCTATAGCATACAAATGGAAAAGTAACGTTATGTCACTACTGCCACTGAAAGAAATCGGTTTCACGAGCATTACAGCTGGCTTTGATTCAGATTTAAAAGTCTGTTTTATCTGTACTGCTGCCGATGCCCTGCCATTGCCACTGTTCCTATGCCTCCCAACGAGTGATTGAATTTGATGAAGAAATCTAGACCGTATTTTTTCCCATTTTTCCCAAAGCAAGTATATACCCGACTGTAGAAGAACTTCCATCCTTCTGTGAACCAAATTGTGATGACTTTCTACATCTAAATATTGGACGTAATATCCTCGGGGCATTCGGAGAAAAGTATCCCATGCTCTTTGATTGTGGGAAAACTTAAGTGTCGAATTCCGTTTCATTTCAGTCTGAAAAATTGTCCAGTACTTTTCAAAATTCTTTGTTGTGGTCACAAATGCTGTTTTTGAATTAGTCAAACCCTTATGTATCAAGCCTCTCAACTTTGTTGAGCAAATATAAATTACGCTGCCCAACATTGAGCGTAATTTTGCTACTCGTTGAATTTCTAGGGTCTTATCTCCGGAGCTCGAGGTTTCTCTAGCTTTAGCTCGTAAAATATGAATATAATCACGCAAGGCATTTAGAAAAAAACATCTGTGATTATGAAAACCTCTTCGAGCCGAAACTGCGCAGTAATGTTCCATCTTTCTCAAAAATACGTGATCTGTTTCCTGCTCGAGCATATCACAGTCCATTGGATTCCCCTCCATGTCTATGGCAGAGTAAAGTGTAAAATTCTCCAAGTCTTGTAAATATTTCCAACTAGTTTCATACGGAGTTACCACTGTATAATTGGCTTCAATTACACCTTTATAGAAGGCAGACAAAACAATTCCTAAGAGGAGCCAGCAACTAAAAGTAAGTTTTATAAAGTTTGGTAATGTTCTTCTAGCATTTCCAAGGTGATGATTTGTTTGATCCAAAAGTGTGGCAAATGTTGCAAAGAAGTCACGGGTAATTGAAACTAAATAAAAACCATTGATGTATCGCTGTATTCTTAAATCAAGCTTTATCTTAACGTTTGAGTAATATAAGCAAAATTCGTCCATAAAAATAATGCATGAAGTTAATCCCCAGGCTGTAATAATCAAAGCCCACACTGACTGTTTAAAAGGTGCGACGTATACTCCTAAAGAGTGGCCCTCGACTAAGCGAATGCTGTCAGATGTTACAAAGATGAAGCTATTGTCATAGCCAGTGATATAAAATTGACCTGAACCCTCGAATAGACGGAGACGTGTTCTCACTCGTGGAATGTGTTCATTAATTTTTCTTGGGTTTCTCTTTTTCTTCTCCAGTATTGTGGTAATGATTGTTTGATTCACATCTGACAAAAGAAAACTAAGTGCTGCATCATTTAAACTTGTTGGAATTGAGATTAATTTCGATGATCGTGTGAATGGATTTTTTTCGGATTGATAAGAAAATTCAAAATAAACATTTCGTTGTAAATCACTGTCCACTGCCCAGAAAACATTTCGACCAAAATCTACCATTTTCTTATAAAAATCCATGGCTTCCTCGTAACATGTGTATGATTTCAAACAGTGAAACCTGTGCTTTGTAAATT
>JAQFZE010005590.1:0-10176 GCA_034695245.1 Dicyrtomina saundersi
TTAGTTAAATATTTATTCACGAACCTGGTCGTCCAATAAATCCTGGATCTCCATCCATTCCAATCTGTCCTTGTGGGCCAGGCCTGCCAATTGATCCAAAATTTCCCATCATTCCTTTAAATCCTTGACGTCCATTGGCTGCCGGAATTCCGGATCTTCCTGTATATCCCTTATCACCCAGATATCCTTTCGGTCCCGGCAGTCCCATTTCGCCATTAACTCCCTAAAAAATAAAAGGAATTTAATATATTTAATTTTTTTTAAATTGTGGAGGATCCTGCAGTTGGATTTATTGTTTCTCATTAAGAACAAAATTACAACTAATTACTTTAAGTCCAAGGTATCCGTTGTTTCCCGGCATTCCTATATCACCCTGTTGACCTTGTTGACCTGGGGGCCCAGGTACTCCATCTCCAGGATTTCCCCTTTCACCTATATAGTTACATATTTACAAAATTTACTCCAGTACTCCAAACTTCCAATCACCATTCCTTTGATTTATTTCTACCTAATAATATTGAGAAGCATAGTATAATAAATCTGTATACCTTTGAACCCATTATATCCTGGCCGTCCATCGTATCCCGGTTCTCCCTGTTGACCTAAAAATCAGTTAAAAACAGAGTAGAGTATTATCGTCTTTTATTTCTGAGTATTGCATGAAAAAAATAGAATTTTTCAAAGTTAGTTAATTACGCTGGGTAGTACCGCAAATAGTTTTAGAGCCTGTCATTGCGATCGACGGAATACTATATAGTAAAGAATAAAATGGATAAATCAATCACCTTGTTCTCCCTGATCTCCAGCATATCCAATCTGAGAAGATTCACCGGGTTCACCTCTAAAACCAGGATATCCTTGATCACCAGGTTGTCCCTGCAAAAGATGTTAATTAAACAGTTAAAATAATTTGTTTAAATTTAGCAAATCAAGGGTCACATTCAGAATTAGAAATCAAAATTTTACAGGTTGTCCAGGTAGTCCAGAAAGTCCATCAATGCCCATGAGTCCAACGTCCCCACCCATACCCTTTCTACCTTTCAATCCTATAGCTCCAAGGTATCCCTTAAGTCCATTTATACCTGTGAATGTAATAAAATAAATACAATAATATTCGAAGAAGGGTTGATTTCTTTTTTAGCACAGGATTTCTAAAATGTCAACTTCCGCGTTCCTCACCCGGTGATCCATAATCCCCGGGTTCGCCCTTCTGTCCAAATGGTCCGCGAAGTCCAGAGCGCCCATCTCTTCCCCGAGTTCCCTCAATGCCAGCATCCCCGTCAGGACCTCTTAAGCCATGCCGTCCACGATTTCCCTTTGCTCCTTGATATCCCTTCAGACCTTCCCGTCCTGGCAAACCTGGTATTCCTGGTGGACCGAAAATCCCGGGTAACCCATCTCTGCCCATTAAACCTGGCGCTCCAGATAAGCCTGGCAAACCTACAACTCGATCTCCTCTCGTACCCTATAATCACAAAAAGAAAAACCCGCTAGATGTTACATTTGATTTTTTAAGAAATTATTATTAGAAATAATGGTTTTAGAAAGAACGATTCTTCAACTATCTAAAGAGACATTACATTATAATTTGATAAAATAAACCTTTTCTCCACTCAATCCAACGTCGCCTGGTGCTCCTTTAGGGCCTTTAATTCCAACGTAGCCTGGGGCTCCATTCCTTCCATCGATGCCAGCAGGTCCTTCAAAGCCAGGTTCACCCTTCTGACCTAGCATTCCTCTAAATCCGACATTACCAACCAGCACATTTAATCCTGGCTCACCCCGCTCCCCTTTCAGTCCATTTCGGCCCTTTAAGAGAAGAAAAAGAATTACAATAATTAAGTGTACTCATCTATGTTGGGAAGGGATCCTTGGGAATAGATATCTAATTACATCAGCTCCATTTATTCCAGTTGGTCCAGGCGTGCCCGGAATACCTCGTGGCCCACCTTGTCCTAGCATTCCAGGGTATCCTTTTGCACCGGGTGCACCACTTTGCCCAACAACAGCCTCCCCTATCTCACCCTTTCGCCCCATTATACCTTCAATGCCCGGATCTCCTACTGGACCTTTGTCTCCCATGGGTCCTGAAATTTTAAAGTGAGCTCCATTGTATTGATGTGCCTTTTGCATGTATGCAAAACAACTACGTTATATGAAGGTATCTTATTTTTATTATTCAGAACACACTGTTAATCTTTGTACTCAAGAAACGGGCACAAACCTCTAAGTCCCGGAAGTCCCGGATCTCCTACTTCCCCATAACTGATTATCAGTCCAGCAGCATCACCAGGCTCACCCTCCAAACCAGGTTCTCCTTTGATCCCCTTGTAACCACTATGTAGTCAAATAATTTATATGGATTAAAATACAAATAGTTTTGTTGTAATTTGAGATTTCTAAAAAATGTTAGGTTTGGTGAGAAATTTAGCGGATTTTACCTCAAACCATAATTGCCCTCATCACCCTTGAGTAATTGTTTATCTCGAATGTCTACCGATTCACCCTTGGCTCCAGAAGTTCCAGGCATGCCCGCAAAAGCATCACGTCCTGCTGGGCCGACGTCTCCAGACATTCCCTTGTCACCCTTGTTTCCAAATACTCCAACGTCACCAGGCATTCCAGGGAAACCTGATTTTTAAGTTTTAAACTGACATCTTTAGCCATGTAAAATTTGAAATGCATAAACGTAATAATTCGCTAAGCTATAATTATTCTAGCTACAGTTTAATTTATAGCTGCTATTTGCTTATGTACCTGGGCCACCGCGAGGTCCATCAAGACCTGGGAATCCCTTTTCACCCTTTCGGCCGAACTGTCCATCCGAACCACCCGGTGGTGGCATGATCACGTCGCCAGGATCTCCTTTATTTCCCTTGAATCCCGCTAATCCAGTAGGTCCATGTCTACCTGGGTTGCCCGGGTAACCGCTGAACCCTCCCTTCCCCCTTTCTCCTTTAAATCCACGTTCTCCAGTTAAACCTCTAGGTCCCCCTAATCCAGGAAGTCCGGGATACCCGGGTACTCCTTTTTCACCCTTAAAACCGGGTTGCCCATCGAAGCAAAAACCGCAGTGTTGACCAACTTTTCCTTTGGGTCCAAAGAGACCGGGGAATCCATCTAAACCGGGTAAACCAGGGTCACCGTCCTCTCCCGGCGATCCCTGTTCCCCAGGTGGCCCTTCCTTGTCAAAGCCTTGTCCAGGATATCCCTTTTGTCCTACAGAAAATCATAATGCAAAACTACAATGGAATCTTATTACATAGGTAATTAATTTGGGTTGCCTACAAAACGTTGTTGTGTAAAATTGACTTGGATTAATTTCTGACCTCGTGGTCCAATGTCACCCCGTCCGCCAGGAAGCCCGTTGGCTCCATCCCTCCCTGCATATCCATCCTGTCCGGGTGGTCCAATGATGGTCAATCCAGGATTACCTTTTAGACCAGCGAAGCCAGCAGGGCCTGGAACCCCCGCATAACCCTCTGGCCCTCGTCTTCCTTGTAGCCCAGGGTCCCCGGGCTCTCCGTGGACTGAGTACCCTTGCCTTCCTGGATTTCCTGGGTATCCATCTGGACCGGGTGGTCCAGCTGCGCCGGGCATTCCCATATATCCGTCTGCGCCAGGCAATCCTTTAGCTCCTGTTGGACCATTATACCCCGGAGGACCTTGTCTCCCTTGATTTCCTAATGACCCTGGGGCATCCCCATCCTCGGGATTTCCAGGTCGACCTAAGTACCCTTGATCTCCTGGCTGACCTCTTCGGCCTGATTCTCCATCGTCACCCTGCAAATGTCAACACTAAATGTGTTTTGATTGTTCTTTAAAATAGTTCAGATCACCCAAGCATTATTAATGTTGAGGGCGTCAGGAACTTCGTGATAATTTTTAAGAAATAACAATCCTTCACTATATATCATACAACTCTACACAATACAACCATCGTACCTTTCCTCCATCAATTCCATTCAGTCCGTAATCTCCTGGAGCTCCTTTAGTACCTTTCGGACCCGAAGGCCCTTGGGGTCCATCCCTACCCTGTTTTCCACGTGGTCCATCCATTCCATGGTCACCATGTGGACCCTTATCCCCAGGAGTACCTTCACCTCCAATCAGACCTTTTGGGCCAAATGGACCACGAGTCCCATCATTGCCCCTTTCTCCCTTTATACCAATTTGGCCTTTGGATCCCTTAAGGATTATGGCATATGGGGGCACTATTATTAAATTAAAACAAAAGGGCAAGTCATCGCGAGTTATTCTTTTTTCTTCTGATTTTTACAAGTTTGAATAAAATATACAGAGTTGTGAGTACTAAGAGGGGTATTATACAACATAGTGCTTTTTACCATTTCCTTCGAATCCATTTCCTGGTGGACCTGGGTCACCTATCTCTCCAGGTTCTCCTCTAGGTCCTGTCAAATGTGTTTAAATTCCCTATTAACTAGTGATACTTAATTTGCTAACATTAGTTTCCTTCATTACTGGTTGTTCGCGTTGTACACAATTAATTACTTTTTTTAACTAAATTTTTGAAATAGAAATAGAAGATATACTTACCTTGGGGTGGGTCTTGATTGCTGTCGCCAGGTTCTCCGACTGGACCAGGATATCCTGGTGGTCCGCTTGGGCCCTGACGTAAACATAATTTAAATTAAAACTAGCATACAAAAATGAAGAAATCTACAGAGGTAATTACAAAATAAGTTGATTCAGTGTATCTTAAAGTGAATACACATTCATTACGCGTTGTATTTTTCCCATTGTGCTTTTTTAATGTGGTAAAATGTCTTTAAAATAATACATAGAATTTTTGTATGGCTTTATATTTATTATTACAATTATTACGTAGTTTCTTTATAAATAAATATAAATCTCACAGGCTCTCCTGAATCTCCGTATGGTCCATAACTTCCGGGAATGCCGTGATAGCCAGGAAATCCAATGGATCCTGGACGACCAGAATCTCCACGATCACCCTTGGTACCATGTGAATTAAGTCCACCCTCACCAGCCTCTCCTTGCGGTCCTGGCGCTCCCTCTACACCGTCCAAACCTCTTCCACCTGGAGGCCCATGATAGCCGGGGCTACCAGGAATACCATCAGTACCATTGCAACCTGGAAGCCCAGGTATTCCAGGGCCACCATCTGTTCCTGGAGTGCCGAGTCTACCAGAGGTTCCTTCAAAACCAGGTACTCCCGGGTCACCCTGTCCCGAAAATAATTATATTAAGTATCATAAATAAATTATATTTAAATATAAATATATGATGCACACACGGTAAAATATTTATACTCACATAAAAAAGTAACCCAACTAAAGTTACAGGCATATTTCTTAGCTAGTCTAAAAGGAGTGAAACGGACAAGGAATTTTGCATGTTGTACATAAAGGCCATACACAATAGTAGGGATATGATGCCATACATGAAATAGCTTTTTTTTCGTTTGAAGGGAATGCTCGTTTTAAGATTGCTCACCCGATAACCTTTTTCACCTAAAGCACCGGTGACGCCTTCGTCGCCTTTTTGTCCTTTGGGTCCGTATGGACCATCAGGTCCAATGTCACCATGGAAACCTTCAGGTCCCTCCAGTCCGTGTATTCCCCGCTCACCATTTAACCCTTTCGTTCCCTTACAAAAACATCCATAGCCTGGACATCCTGCACATTCTTGCTCTGACTAAATGCAAATAAATCAACGCAGCAAATTAGATGTAATATGCAGTAAGGTATAATGCATACTTAAAAGGATATGAGTACGGGTCACAGCGTATCACTATACCCCATCCAGTTAAGCCCCCATTCTCATTAATGCTTATTTAAATATAAATTTTTCCTCAGTTTCACCAAAAATGAAAAAAATATCGAGATCAAAATTTTTCATCGTAATTTTGAATAGTTTTCACATAAAATTTTTCGTTTTTAATATTTTCTCTTGACTGAATTTTTTTGTCTTCACATAATATTGGAAACTTACCCTATATCCAGCAGTAGAAGGGATAAATGAACAAAGTATAGAAGCACAAATTAAAATCCCTAAATAATCTCGTTTATACATTTTAAAAAATTCACTACTTCACTATTTTGGACTGCTCTCTTTCAAGCAGTCTCACAATCTTCCGCTGTATCCGTCTTTCAATAATTTCCCGATATACGATATTCCTTTTTGAGTTAAAGACTTCACATTTTCACATTGACGACACTTAACGTAATATTATATAGATGTACAATTTTTTTTTAACTCTACACTAAAAGTATTCTATAATCACAATACACTGTATTAAAAACAAATTACACTATTAAAATTTCGAATTCAAATCGAAATAATAATATATCACAGGAGGTTCATTGCACAATTTCCTTGGGAGAAAAAGGAAAACCAACACTACTGGACTTGATGGTAATGATGTCGTGTAGAGTTGTAATTCTTTTAGTTACAGAGCAGATCAGAGTATTTGCAAAAATTAGGGATGGAAATGGAAATCAGCACACACTCACTCTGTATCTGTAAATAATTTGAATGAATGAATGAATCAAATCAAATCCTGATGGATATCGTTCATTGGGTTTGGATTTGGAATTGGATTTGGACTTGGTTACAAGTCATGTAACTGTTACACACATATCGTATGCAGAATTGTCTTGGATGTGAACCCACTTCTTCTATACATAATTCTTTGATTTGATAAAAAATAATTAATATGTACCTACTTATATTTATAATTACTCACTTCACACTAATTTCAGTATATATTTCTGGGGTCTCTGTCTGTCTGTTTGTCCGTCTGTCAGTAGGGCCACATATATATTCTGTCCCTGTCATGTGCCACGATCCAGTGGAACGACAAATGATCATATATTCTAACCTACTTCTAATGATAATAATTCTGATTCTCTCTGACTCTAGAACTCTGTCCCCTTCGTTTGGTTTTGGCCGTGGCCTGTGACTACATGTAGAAGATCCCAGTCAACTCCACAACTCTCAAATATACATTATTCATTCATTGAGAAGAAAATTTACAAAAAAAAACAAAACGACTCCATACAATGATCAAGTTGGATCCGCTCAAGACGTCGAGTCAAGTGCTATGTGCCAGGGTAAGTATATACGACAACGACAACGGAAGACTTCAAGACTCGTCCAGATATTTATTTTTCCAACATCTCTAAACAGAAAGAAGTGAGCGTGGACTGGCACTCACTCCTTCCTTAGTCCTTTTCCCCTCCCAGACAGACGTTTCAAATCTCGTTAATATAGTATAGGATGTTTTCAACTTTCAATATACGTATGTGCTTATCCATGCTTGTATACAGTAAGTATATAGGTAGGTACATAATTCCTCGAGATTCTTCCAAAACGAATTTTTGTTCAACTTCCTCAAGATGCTCATGGACCAAATAACATCAAACTAGGACCGAAAGGCTGTCGACGGTCGTCCTCGTCCTGGCCATAAGTACATCTTACACACTATTACGCTATATCCATCCCTTTTATGTTACGTACAATATAGCAAGTTGTATTATGTAGTAGAAATTGGGGGAACAGAGGATCTCGGAGATTATTTTCAGTTTTCGCTAAACCGGAAAAAGTATATCTATATTTATAAATCTATGGGAGCTGCCGTCTAGGTCTTGATTTTACTGTTACAAAGAGTTGACTTTGACTGTACTGATGGTGTATATATGCATGTAGGGATGTAGGTATTTTACTGTGGTTATTGCTCTGTCGTAGCCGTAGCCGTGAATTGAATTTCTTCTGTTAATAGGCAAGGCAGCTCGTTTAAAAGTTCCTATATAGGAAGTTCATACTATATTTACAAGTATTTAAACTACATCGCATCGCATCCCCCGATCTCAACCGACTTTTTTTTCTGGAGTTCAAAAGGCTTTTGTAACCTTAGCTGATTTTTTGTCTTCCACATGGAAATACAGCATGTAAGTACGAGTAGGTGCTTCAAACTACATCTATAAATATAATAGCTATTATTAATGTGTAAAAATAGTACTTCGTAACAATATTATAGTTTAATCGTCATGTTATCATATATAGGGATATAGTTGGAACTCTTCAAGATGTTTGTCTTGCACCTTTGTTTTTACATAGTGAATACTCCTGCAGTTCCAGAGCCACCGTCTGAATATCATCAGTGTACTTAATATATGCTTGAGATTGGAACTATATTATGGCCTTTAATGGAATGAAAATATTCAATTTCAGCCCGACTTTTTGTTTCATGACTACGAATTTAAAAGCTTGCATTTTACTCTCTGCCCTATGTGCTGTGTTGTTAATGACTGTTTATTATTTCTATACACTATGCTTTCTTTTACCAGGAAAAAAACGCAGCACGTGCTTCCTATTCCTATATTTTCCAGTCTAACCAAAAAAATTGAGTCCGTTGTGCGTTGCGCACAACTACTATACTGTATGTCTGTAGGACGAGGACCTTTATTTAGATTATAACAATAACTGTATTAATTAATTGTGTAACATAATAATAATCGGTATATATCCTATATAGTACTAATGACCGAACGTGACACATGCTGGACTCTACTCCACATATATGTAATAATCTGTAAAATGTAAATTGTTTTCTGTTTTACGCACTCACACACAGAGCATTATTATTTTTAATTCAGACTTTATATATAACGATGAGGCCGGAAGTTTTACACTCATTCCATTTACATCAAATCAGCTGGTTGGGAGTTCAAATTAGATGGGACAATGGCTGACTGCAGTCTTGAAATGTTGTTGTCACAATTCTCATGATTATTCATGGCTTTATACTTCCGCGTGGAAATGAAAATTACTACCTACTATGATAAGTCTATACGATTTATGTAATATAATCCGCAAAATCTGCTTAGTTCATTATTAAATGTATTTTAATATTATATAAAATATATTTTAAACTGTACAGTTCTATCATGTAGGAGGGAATTTAAATTTTCCAGCAATATACCTGCTGCAAACAATATTATTATTATAACCTACTAGAATGAACAAAAATACTTTCCGTTAGTTATTTCTATGTTTCAGACAGAGTATAAAATAATAAAATAAAATTGAGTAATTTTGAAGAAAACGTGGGCATGTGTGATACGATGTGGAATTGAATGGGGTACTATTGCCTAAATATATATGTTAATGAAATGCTGACATCATTATGAATTTGAATTCCCATCATCATCCATGCAAATATAAGTAGGTTCAGAGTCTTACTTTTATAAATTCAATTATTATTAGGTAGGTACTACGTATATTTTATGCCTTATGGAATTTACTTTATACGAACTTTATATTTTATTCTATGGCATATGGTCTTACATCTTGAATCTAGATAAACTGACCTCCAATAAGTTATCAAAACAGAAAAGAGTTTCTCAAATATACTAAAGTAAACCAACTCAGTGAGACATATAACTCTGTGACTGTAAAGTATGCTTTTTTTTCTCCAAAACCATCTTGCGTGTGAGATAAGGGAAAATTTAATATCTCAATCTAAATTATTTAGGTCACAAGTAATAATTTAATTTATTTATAAAAAAAAAGTAACCAAATGTTATCAAGTGAGGCAGAATCCAGTATAAACACCATGTGATAGTCACCATAAAATAATCATTATAAATATCTCTAGATTTAGAGAATCCAAATTATAATGCCACACATACGGTTTCAGAACGAGTATATATATATAAACAGTCTCAAAATGCTTCTGTAGAGACTAGTTTTAATTAGTGTCATTATATTTGCATATGATGAGTATATGTACGTGGCGAAATATTTTATATTTGGTTTTTTTCGTGTTATCAGTCGAGGATGCGAGAAGTTACTTGAGTTTTGTAATTAAGTACACATGGCGCAGTTAATATGAAATTATAATATAATATTCCTTATTCCTTATACTTAAAATGAGAAAATAAAGATGCAATAATTATTATATAATAATTATTTTTTATCAAAAAAACTATACGAAATCATTCATTCCGTCTTTATTTTTACTTAAAGTTTAGTATGTAGTTGCAAACTGATAGGCGCAACGATTGTCATTTTGATTTCGTTATATTCAACAAGTAATATTATAACCACATAAGTACTTTATATACACTTGGACTTGATTATTAACTATTAATATCGAAAATAAAATTTGCATAAGAAAATGGACACGTT
>JAQFZE010005591.1:0-10175 GCA_034695245.1 Dicyrtomina saundersi
ACAAAATTATAAAAAATAGAACACTACTAGTACCAACTACAAAAACAAACTTATTATGCTGTCCAGCATAAAAAGAAAGAAATTATATAGAGTGTAACATTATGAACACCACGTTGTATTACGCGCACACAAATACTAAGAAACTTTCATCATCGAGTAACTATTGTAATTAGAGAAATTCTAAATCTAAATTCATACAATCGTCCTAAATGAATTTTTTTTTTTTTAAATTCACTTTTTTGGGTTTTATGTTACCATCTCCGAAAAAGAATAATTATAAATGAAGCAACAAAAAACATACCACCATCCATCGTTAGAATAGAAGCAAAAGAAAATGCGTAGTCAAAGAAAAAAACATACATCAACAACAAACGACCAGCAACGTTTGATTCCTTATTAAAATTTGAATGTTGAAAGAATCATATATGATACCTAATTATTATGATATACACAACAATGTAAATATCAATATCATTGTTGTTGGTTAAAAAATCCTAAATATTTAAAATCCTGTTGTATGAATATAATTTATATAATTTTATAAAATATTTTATTATTTTTAGTGATTTGGATCCCTACGTGTCCTATTTTCTCTACTTTTATAATAATGTTATCATAAATTTCGGCGCGCACAAACAACGTGTTTGCCTATAGATCATCCATTAGTTTAGTAATCATATGGTAGGTTTACACAAAAATAATATTTTATTTTAAGGTTCTTTAGTTTTGTCTTGTATGTGTACTGGTGGCAACTTATTGTTATAGACATGGTTAATGAATATTTAAGCAAAATTCGGAAATTTTTTTATCCAATCCTACAGAATTTTAGTAGCAACGAAAATGACTTTTAAAAACATTGAATTATTGGCAAAAGGCGCTTTTGAAAAACAAACAAAACAAAAAGAAACACGTCAAAATTTGAATGGAATAGGAGTTATTATTTTATTGTGTTTTATACTATGTGCAGTGTGGCAAAGTAGGAAAACTTCCAGAGCGATTGAATGACCCAAAAAAATATGTAACAACGGTAAAGGAAATGCATGAAAGTTGAGGATAGCAACGGAGCGGTATTATTTTTGTATAGACAAAATGCATATTATTATTAGAGTAATGTAATGAGTAGTGCTAAAAATGGTACACACAGTCGCTGTAACACTCGTTTTGCTTAAATATGATTCCATGTAGAATGTAGAAAAAATATAGTAGACCAGGAGAGAGGCAGTAAAAGTAATACAAACATTATAAAAGTAGTAATAATAATACTACCTATCTATCCCACTCACTTTCATTATTATTGTCGTGTAGTTGATGGAATTTTCATGCCTCACACACTGGACATAGGATTATTTTTACCAAGGCCATTATTTAAAAAATATTAATATATTATTATTATGATTACTCATATACCTTTTATCATATGCCTTACTCCAGAATACCCCTATATCCAGTGTTTGTGTGTTAAATCGATATCGATGTACGCCATGTACTGCTTTTATTTTTAATTTTAATATTTTTTTTTTCACAAAATATATTTAGTATAATATATTTAGTAACAACAATAACCAAGTATTTAATTCACTGGGCTTATACAAATTTTTATTACAATTTTATTATTATTATTATTATAGTAGCAGCGTTGATTATAAAATTAGAATTAGACTCATAATGATTCTTTATTTTGATTAGATACCTCTACGTATAAGTAGCTATAGTTATATATTTTATTCAGATATATATCGATAATAATCAAAAAATGTATTTCATTACAAATGGTATACTTGTTTGGTTCTACAGATATTTTGATTTTTTTAATTAGTATTATATAATTATATTATGTATATATATATTATGTATACCAATATAGGTATATACTCGAGCACAAGTAAGTAACACGAGTCTTTCATTCGTTTCCGCACATTGTTTCCTACAAATAAATATTTTTACTTATATATATATATAATTAAATAATAAAAAAAAATATTATATATATATCACGAAAATATACTACTGCCTAAGTGCCTACCACCTATATGTTTAACATAGCAAACAAATCTTGTTATACAGTAATAATTAAATCAGTATATATTGGCATATGAGGTACTTGTCATCTTTGAGGAGATATCACAAGATTAAGCTCTTATAGCTCCCTTTTGCATACTCTATTAATTAAATCTGTACCAAACGGATATGATTACAGGTATAAAGTAAGTATTTTATCAGAACTCTAGTGAATTTCGGTATTACTACGACTAATGTGCAACATCAAATGAAACAAAAATACACAATTTTACCCGCACACCCTCACATCGGGCTATGGTAAAATTATACGAGCTATTTACTAATAAATGAAGACAACAAAAATGTATTTTCAAATCAATTGACATTAGACTATAATATTGCGTGTGTAGGCTAATTCATCAATAAAATTCGATATCAAATATCAGAGTTTGCTTTAACCTTCAAAACTGAATTTAAATGAAATAAGCTTCTCATCTTATTTCTTTTCAATTTCCAATGACTCACCAGAAATAGTTGTGTACACAGTTTGGGATTTTACAAATATTTGGATATGCTTTGCGTTTGATATGAGTGTCTTGCAATTGCCTTTGTCTGTATCTGCCCTTTCTAAATTATTAACATGAAAGTTGATGATATAGCGATTACTGTTACTCGTACTCATTTTGATGTCAGCTATATCGAAGAAATTATAATTGGAAAACAATGTGTTGAACCTGTATAGAAAGATTAATACATACGAGCAACATGATGGGAGTAAAAAATTTAAATTATTAGAGATTATTAAAATAAAATTATTTTATTTATTTTTTCACAAATAAATTAGAAAACAAATTTTCTTATGATACCACACACACACAAAATCTATATGTGTAGTTAGTAAGATATAATTACTTAATCAGGAGGCAAATACTTTGACCATATAGGGTTTTACTATATACTATGTAAGAATTTGGTAATTCAAAGTACTTACATAGCGATGATTTATATTATTATTATTATTATTAATTTTATTATATAGTCCTTATTAATTTTAAGTAGAGATTATATATGTAGTTAGTAGAGATGTTTATTTTTTACCAATGTCTATGTTAAACTTAATCATGCAAACAATACATGATGTAGAGTAATTGAGAAGTGAGAAAGTATGGTTGAGTAACATGAGTCCAGTGAACAAGGTTCAAAAATAAATAAAAATTCTTATAAAAAATATATGCTTCTGCCGGCAGGCACATCATCACAATTATTTGTCATATTAACCTCATAATATATGCACCATCATTCACCTCTTGCACACAGAGAAGGAAAATTTTCTACACAAGTACTTTATTACAACACGCGGTCTACTTACAAATAATAAGAAAACAAAAGCATTTCAAAAATTACGTATTATTTTCAAAAACTTTGGCGTCGAAGTTAGAGAATTGCTGTTTTACACCTTTATTAGTTTATTGTTTGAGCATAAGCATAATGAATAATTATATTACACATACGCACTTCCAAGGAATATATTTCTTGAATGATAGCACGCAGAAGCCTTATTCTTGATGTTGTTGATCTACTGAGCGTATCTGACGTTTCCCCACACGCGTCGGTACTTCGTGACAAACGGAATTTGCAGTGGCCTCAGCCCATGATCTTGTGGATGTCCTAATTAAGTCATGTTCCATTTTAATCCATTCACAATTGAAGGATTATTACGTACTGATACTATGATCTTGAATGTTTTCAAAACTATACATATTATATGTGATATTATTTTGTGGCTTACGTGTCTGGAATAACGTATAACACTTGCATAGTTTATTATATTAGTAGGGCATATTTCACTTAATTGCGTAGTTATGGAACGACAATAATTACTTACTAAGTCAGTAACGAAATTAACAGGATTTGTGGAAGCAAGTATTTACCAAAAGGAACGAAGTCAAGAATTACACCCCTACTTGAATGTGATAAGAAAAAAGGGAAAAGGGGAAATTCGCGAATAAAATTATTGGTGGTGACTGATGATATGGATTATGACGATCCTGATAGGATTATTGGTGAATCTGCACCGGAATGAAAAGTACAATTTGTAACGTAAAGAGTACATAGTTTACTGATTGATGGGTCCCTTCATTTAATTGATTGGGTTGATGATGGGGACGTTATATGGACGTGTAGGTGCTAAGAGTTTGTTTGAACTTTGCTAAAAAGATGAGTCTAGAGATGGCAGCAATCAGCAGGTCAATGTTTCAATGATCGTTGTCAAGGAAAAGTGGAAATGAGTCAGGTAGGATCTTGGATCTTCATGAATGTAGACATTATACATACTGCGTAGTTTGAGGAGACTCGAACTTTGGGACCCAACCGATCGTTGACACAATGCATAATATACAAGTAAAGTAACAATAACTGACGATTTGACTTGGCATTATTGTAATGAAAGGAAAGAAGTGCAAAAACCTTACCTGTACACGTTCAGACGCATGTATAGGTAAAGTAGGTATCTACGTTATACTCATGTGGAGTTTGGCCTTTTATCTATTACCAGGTTTTGGGTATATCATTCTATCAGAAAAAAAACATGCAATTTGAATAAACCAAACCAAAGCCAGCTTATTACAGTCATCCTTAATTGGTCACCACACATCATGTAAACAAGCGCTAAAAAATAACTATTTTTTTGTGTCATTTCGAGAATCTGTTTAAATGTTTTTAGATAGAGTCTTGTTACAACTCCAAACCAGTGCGCACCCACCTAGTTAAGTACCTAGTACCTACATACATATTGATAAAATATTATTATTTTCTACGCTCAACACACTGCAGTTTATATCTTACTCAAGATTTTTTAATACCCGAAATGACAGTTATTTTCGCTATTTGATTTAATACTATATAATATAATGAAATATCGGTGATTTGGGATGGAGCAAGGGACTCCAATATGCAGTCCTTGTCTCTCTATTAGAGCCCGGGTTACGGGGCAAATTTTTGAATAGAGCCCCGGGGCTCTATTAGAAGCTTTACGGTACTTTATTTTGGTATCTTTCTCTTGAAATTGAAATGCAAATATTTTTTGCCCTTTGGATTTGGATTCGAAAACTCTAAAGTTAAAGTAGCTGATTTTATAATCATTTTGTATAGAAGCAGTGTAGGCATTGTCATGGATTATTAATTTAAAAACAGGGTTGCTTCCACTTCAGCTGATTGTACTTTGTGCTAAAACTAAAACTGAATGACAAGGGATAGTAAATTGAGTAAACATGACTTACAAATGCAAAAATGTTATTTGTTCTCTATTGCAAATTTTAAAGGTTAGGAGGTAGTAGTACATTTATCTCTCTCACAATTAAAAAGTCATAAAAAATGTAAAGGAGAATGGGGCATTGTAATTCGAGCAGGTCAAAACCAATGTGTTATTAATATAGGCTACACAGAATAGGTACACATCCGATTTCTCCTTCAATTTCTATACTGTATAATTTACTATATAATATGTACAACAAGCCCATTTCATAAAAAATCACATTCATAATTCAATATTTAAAATTTGCTAATAAAAATAAATAATCCGAGTTGTATTTTGTTTGTATTAGCTATATGATTGACTGAATAGTTGAATGTGAATGTGTGCATGAAGTTAATAGCTTTTTACGTTAACTAGTTTTCTTTAACCACGGCAGTATTAACTATTACTTTGACTCGTTTAAATTCAGAACAAAGCTGTGGCTTAGCTAAAAACCCATTTCGTTGCAGCCTACACTTATGACATTATTTTGCTTTATTGCTCTATTAACAAAATATTAAATACAAATATAATAGCTCTCCTAACAATGAAAATCTCAACTTTTTATAGCCTGACATTCGAAAGAGGGGGTACTGGGTATTATTAAAGTTTAAATCGGAATTTTGCGAGTAAGCAAGTTCATTGTGATTATTATTAGTTATTGATAATTATTATGACACAATCTGAATGAAAAATATTTAATCATCCGATGCCGGCTCAAGAGTGATCATTGGTGTTGACACATTACTATACAGATATGTACATGTACGAGGAGTTTCTAAAAATTTTATAATCGAAAGTTAAAATACCTAACTCACTTTATGTGTACCTACATGCAAAAGAAACCATGCAGTCAGATATACAACATGTACCACCATCGTGTTTTCGGCCTCCTCAGTCAAGTTGACAGCCGAAGCCAAAATAGTAGGAGAGGAGGTTAATATATATCGACAACGTGCCTCAGAAAATTAAGGTATTCTTCGGGAAATAAGTTTGTAGAACACAAGAGGGGCAGGTTTTGAAAAGCAAAATTCATTTTCTCTTTGGCTTAATAAAGTTGCTGTAATAATAATAATTATTTGTAATTATATTAAATAATAATAAAGTGCATTTGAATTAACATTCAATTGTTGTTTATTTTACATAACAATTACTTGCATTACAATCCTTTGAGTTGAGTACATAATATTTATGGTAATTGTAATTTGAATATTTAACTTACTATAAATACGAATTAACACATTACGTATGACTATTGTATAAAATTTCAATTGGAAGCATTAGAATAGATAAGATAATTAACAAAAGGTCATATTATAGGATTCAATGTACTCGTAGTTTTATCAGTTTTAGTGCATATTATAGAGTATACTTACCTACATAATAATGTGAAGGGCCAATTGTTTTTATTCATTTAATTTTAGCATCTATGGAAAATTATTGATTTATATAAGTACATTGTCATAAATATTATATACGGTTTGATAATCCTACTTAATTAGTTCCATCCAAAATTTTAGCATGGCTTTTTGGCACAGTAAATGGATTATATTAATTTACAAGAGCTCATTAAATGAGTTGGATAATTCTTAAGCTAATTCATGTCAACGTTATAATTTCAAGAATGACATTTTCAGGCTTATAGTTTTAACATTTCTAACGAGACATTCATTTTCCAAGTTATTTTGTACTTTTCACATCTAATAATATTAATAGAATCTTTATGCTGTAGATTACAATTAGGACGCTTCTTATAGTTTTTAGAATTTAGAATTTCACTGTTCTTTTTGTTGTTGTCCATGCATTACTATTGATTGTGAATACATTGTTATAGATTTGTGCAGATTTTTGATATTATTTTGAATATTAAATACATCAGTGATTTTAAAATATTTTAAGATTTTTAATAACTGAGGATATGTTTTTAAGTTCCTTATATTTCGATCTTAGGATGGTCATAAGTTTTCGTTTATTTGTTTAAAATTAAAGCTAATTGTAAGGTCTAAAATTATATTTAGTTTATCTATCTTCTGTAAATGTGTCTAATTAATTCTATAATCAAATCACTAAATATAATTATGAGATTTGATGGATGAATCAATCGCTGTCACTTTTTCTAGAGTTTGTCAAATATTGAGATAAAGTAAAGTACCTGCGGATAATGCAAAAAAACAAAACAATAAAGACGCATAGTTTAGAATTAAAAGTAATTATATTTTATATATTTAAGTCCGTTCCCCAAAACTAGCAACTCGTGCTAGACACATCCATACACAAATAATTAAGAACAATAAAATGTAATGTGCTAATTATACGTGATAAAAATTATCCCAATCCCTTATAACTATAACCAACCCAAACTGATACCCATAGTTTACCGATTTTACAATTATTCTTATGCATAATTAAATATATTACATTTGCTTATAATAATAATGACACTGTTTTTACATTTCAAGATTTTTACCTCGCAACTCGCACTAGCTACGCGACTTAAACTAATCATACCTTTACAATAAGCCCCATACTTCTATTATCCTAATTTTAAAAGGTGATTGGACTATGACTACAGACTAGAACTAGATACACGTAATTTTGAATACAGTCCAATTTTTAAATAGTTAAAACCCAGAAACAGGGAAACTGCATGGACTATTCACATCTACATACTTATATGTATTCCTCGGGTATTTTATTTTTTCAATTTCAAATGCTCATGCCTGAACTTGAACAGGGAATTAACGTGAGTCTGAGCTTTCGGCTGCAACTATATGTATTTTCCCTGGCAGTTAAAACTTTATTGTATTACTAGAAAGTTCAATTGACTTTAAGTTTAATTTTGGTCTTGCTAAGAACCAAAATTAAAAAGGACTGCTTATTGAAGGCCAAAAAAAACATTTCAAATTTAAAATTCATACGTCAAAGAAATAAAATACAACTGGTGTGCTGACTGCTGACTATCTAAACCAGACTAGGACGGTAGACCACGGTAGAATTTAACACAGATTTGTCTCGGTGACACGTGCCTCTCATAAGAAAATTATTAAGAGACGCAAAATATTAAACTTAAAAAATATACTGCCTCCTTGGTTGTTCCAAGAACAAGTTGACTATTGGAGGACAGGGGAAGAAAACAGGGAGACAGAGACTACAGTTTTGAAAGAGATTGAAAAATGTGAGCTCTGGCTCTGCGTAGTAACCCCAATAAAAATGATGTAATCTTGAACTTGACCAGGGTGGTTTTTTTCCATAAGCTATATGAAATCATAAATATGCTGAACAAATGCATATGCAAGTAGCATTGTACCTCTCCTCATGGTAAAGTACAGAAGAGACGTAGAGCATTAACATAGCTCGGCTTTTTTACAGATAGACAAAATTGAGTTGATGTTGGTTGTGTGTGAGTGCGGAGGACGGGTTGAAGTTGAAAATGAAGAGCGAGTGTGGGGGAAAAAAGAGAATAGAGAGGAGATGGAGGGTGACGAGCGCATCATCATCATAAATATAGGCAGACGGAGGAAAAGCTGGATGCTTGATCAAGTCAACGTTGGTAAAGGTTAGAAGGAAATGAGACTCGTCTAATGTATCTTTCCGTCCCGTTATTCCGGCTGGCTGGAAGAACTCAAATTACCGACGAATAGGGTAGGAATTTTATTCGTCACGGAACTCAATCCCAAGGAGGGACGTGAGGAAAGTCCAGAATTGAAGAGCTTGAAGATGAATCCGGTCTTGGGAAGAGTAGGGGCAGCGATTGTACAATTTCTGGCATTTCCTCACATCTCCAGTTATCATCCCATCCTGCATGGCTTGCACGTAGCGAAAGTAACGGTTCGTATTTATTTCCTTGACCACCCCTCGGTCTGCCCTGCATGGAGACGAAACAAAAAATCAAGGTCAAACTCTTGCCTACGCACAAGATATTATACACTTAAATCGTAGGAATAAATAATCATTTTAATTACTTTTCAGCCCAGTGCAGTAGTTTAGACTAAAATTCTCTCTGTCAACTATTGGATAATAATATATTACATAATATGTAGCATGAAATAAACTTGGTCCCCTCTCAGCCACTCTACATTTTACAGACAGAACAGCATATACCAACAAACCTGACAGTAGAAAGTCATGCCACTCATCCCATTTAAAGAATATAATTCACACATACTATTACCATCAAGTTGTTAATGAAGATTTTGAGCACTCACGTCAATTTCTTCATGAATAAGTCACTGATCGGCTTGTGCTTCTCTGTATCCGTAAATATTTCACATAAAACCCTCTGTTGGCAAATATCCTCATCCACCTGAAGAAAAAAAAGATACAGTTTAAGTATTGAGTACATTTTTAATAAACTAATTACCTTAACACATCAATATTGGGCTCTAATACAGGTGATTGAGATAGATAATTATAATTAATCCGTGGAAATTTAAACTCAACAAAAATAGTTTATAGATACAATTTTGATTGGTCCTATGAACCTAGAAATACAAACTTGACAACTAGAACGAGTCATTACTCAAAAAATACATAGTACTATTGTGCTTTCTCAGCTCAGATCCTAATTTAAATTGAAACCACTCTGATTTTGAATTCGATGCATGACCTTTCACAACGGAATAAATTCAAAAGCAAACTTACTTCCATTATGTCGAGAAATTTACTCACAAAGTAGGCAATTCTATACGTTTCTCCATCTCAACTTTCAACTTGATTATACAGGAGGAATACAAACACACTCTTTTAGAAGTAAAATATGATTATTATTCAGTTCATTGTACATATCGAGTATACCCAGTACCTGTACAATGGGATGTGTATGTATGTAGGCATGTAGTCGTGTAGCCCAGAATGAATACCTTATTACATACAAAATGAAACGTGC
>JAQFZE010005592.1:0-10175 GCA_034695245.1 Dicyrtomina saundersi
TTGAATTTGGGAAGGAAAATTGGATTATATTATTTTAGGTGTGTCAGTGAAGGAAAAGTTGGGATTTAAAATGTAGGTAAAATAAATCCATAATAAAATGTGTGTCATTCTTTTCTACTGCTTCAGTAGAAATCAATGTAAATATAATTAGATTATATTTGTAGGGTTTCCTTCTTGCGTCAGAACATAATGGTCATAAGGAAAAATAACATTATTAAGAAATGTAGAATTGTGTTTTACATTATACAGTGTAGTGAATGGTGAGTGTAATAAAGTATTATTTGGCTGTAGAATGCGATATAACTATATCGTCATACAGTATAGGTACATCGCCGTTCAAGTATCTTACGTTTGCCCTGAGCTTAACGGTACTGGTATTTTTGCGATGATGTTATGGGCTATGATGTTGAATTTTCCAGAACAGCTGCTACGATGCTTTTGTTATGCTTTTTTGTCTGTTTTGTTCCCACTTTATTGTGTTTGTATGATAATTTTTATACCAAGTGTTTTGAAAATATTGTCTTTATTGCCTTAGAATGCTGGTTCACAACTCGGATTAACTTTCTTGGGCTGCTATCGCATCCCCGTAGGTCTTCTCCCGTTGTCACTTGCTGGTTAGTTTCTAGGCTTGGTTTTATTTGCAAATTTGGCTTTCAGCGAGTTTTTGTTTTGTCAAATTAATGTCTTTTGGCACTTGAGCTTTTACAAATTTTCTAGTTTTTGATACACTTAACTGTATGATTCCCTTTACAAATGTTCTTTCTTTTTTAAAAACAAATTTAGTGTTTTTTAGTTACTAAATTTTTAAATTCACATTTGCGTTAACTCACTTGGCGTGTGAAAAGCACGGTTATTTTACTCCGCACCTACTGTTAGATCTAGTCAATGAATTGGCTAATCCCGAAGATGTCAAATATTAATGTCCATATGCTTAAGCCTTTTCTTATCTCTTTAGATCTGATTTATTTTCCCAATAATATTACTATGTGTTACAATTACAAGTTATCCCGATCCCATCCCAAATCATACTCCCGACATATTCCATTCCTCCATCCCGATGTGAGATTATTGCTGCGCAATCATCCACATCACCATATTATTAATCTAATTATACGCAGAGCAAAGCAATGAACAATTTAATGTTCATTTCTTTACTTTGCGTGTACAGCACATTGCTGTCAACGGATGCATAATTGCTAATGCATCAATGATCAGGATCACTGCATATATTATGCACTGATCTAACATGGTTCTACTTAAAATTTAGGTTAAAACACACTTTATTGAAAGCTTTACGGCTAGTAGTAGGCAGTGTTTGGGCTACCACCTGTCAGTGAACCAGTTTATATACCGTGTTGTTACGAAGGGTTATTTCTTGCCTTCAAGTGGACAAGTTAAGCCTCATATTGTCACACGTGGGTTATAATGGTTATAAGTAGAAAAACTATGCATTAAGTTTATTTTATTCATATTACAGTCTCAATTTATTACAAGGAGTTTCCCTTGTGAAGTTTTCAAAATAAAGTTCCCTTTCACTTCATGACATTGATATAGACTGAATCAAAACAACCTGTTCTTCCTTCTTGTTTTGATTCTATTCTTGTTTTGCCTTTAACCATGCTAAAATAATGGCTATAGGGTCCAGTATTTATAATAATATTTTTGTAAATACACCCGTAGAAATGCAAATGCTAACATCACTCCTACAAAAACCAAGACTGTTCCATCAGTCTTAAAGATAAAATAAGATGGCTGGAGAATAAATTTTAATGATTTCTTCCTACAGCTACTACTATGGAATGAAATAGAAGGTTACAGAAGAAAGTTAGAACAACTTTCAGAAAATCTTTTTAATATTTTATTACCTTAATAAGATGGTTACTCCAATTTATTATCCACTAGGTTTGATCGGGAAACATTTACTTCGTTGTTTTGCTAGGGAACGTAGACCAGCGTTTATAGCCAGTGCCTTCTTGACTGATACACGTTGAGCTGATCAATTCAAAACGTCACCAATTTAAGGTGCTCCCAGCGTTTGCGTGTTGTTTGTACTTCCAATCAACCGCCCAATTGATAAGTCATTCCAGCGCATAGTCTAACTAAAGTTTTCAACGTGTCTTTTGTTGAACAATATATTTTAAATCTGCCCTCGATGTCATTCCTTGAGTTTTCTATGAAGCTCTAATCTTTAATCTTGAATCTCCTGCCTTGGTGTTTGAATTAAATGAATTAGGTTTGTGAGATTGAGCTTTGCTTCCACATGACTACGTTGTTCTGAACTAAAACAGTTGGGTTCTAGCTTGTGATGCATATAAATAATTTAATCAGTTGGCTAGGCTGCTGAATTCTCGATCTTACGTATATCTGCCTACAAAACGGTTTACGAAATTGAATAATCCCTACAAGGTGTACGGATGTAGAAGCGCTACCAATCTACAGTCTCCACAAGCAATTTAGTGTGACCTATTGTCAATACACATATGCACGGTTACAGCATATGGCTATTTGTAACTCGATAATATTTTGCAGGTGCCGGTAAGTATGAGGTATATATGCTAGCTCAATCTAATTTGGTACGATCTTTCTTAAACCTTACGTTTAACCCTTTTCATCATATTTACAAATTAAAAGAGGGTTATCTAAATATTATAAAAGAAGCTTCTAGGATCTTTATAATATTGAGTTCTACGAGAGCCTTCTACAACTACGCAGTACAGCTGGAAGCTGTTCTGTTACATAAAATAATGACAGATTATTAACCATGTTTTTTCGATTTTTATTTTTTACGTTTTATAATTTTCTTGTATTTTTTGTGGTCAACAATACCGTCTTTATGTCTAGATAGGCTCTTTCTACAAAACTACTAACCATATGTAGCTAAGATGATCATTTACTGCAGACTTGCTTTTCTGTATAAACGGTCCACTCAGCTACTCTGGTATTCTTCTTCTCGAATGTTCTTAATATAATACGATGGTAGTCCTGCATTGGTTGTCCCCTCTTATGCTTTTTTACATCGTCGATAGTAGAGATTTGGCGCGGCTGCTTCTGATTCTTTTCGGCAGTTAACTCCAGGGCAGTTATTGTGCACATAACTCAGTCAAATATAGTGGTAGGATTTTCAACAGTTCCAAATAATGTCTCGTCAGTCAAACAGGAAACTCGTCGACTAATCTCCGGTTGTTTATGGATAATCGTTCAGACTGCCGCCAATACTCCACTTCTCCCACATTTTTCAAGAGTAAATCTATGAACAAGAAATCAACATCTTGCTTTCTGATTCTTATCAGTCAGCGTTACTGGGATCAACCTTCCTATAGGAGTGCGCGACACTCACTATAACTTGAATATTTAAACTGACTACTAGTTTAAAGATCTACATTAACGTACTAACTTACCTTCTCTGCGGATCGATCCTTCAAGTTTAGTACGCTAACCCTACGTGTCTCATTAATCTAAATCATTATTTAGTTTGCTAGGCTGAATACTACGCATTATTTAACTACTTTCTTGCTGTACCCTTACTTAACTAATCAGACAATAAGTTTAAGATATTTGAGACTGAGAATATTTAATAAGAGTAGTTTTACAACTCCTACTAACCTATCTTATTTATCTACTTCCTTAGTCTAATACTTATTTATTTTCAAATGGGTTAATCATTGACATGGTACTAATAATAAATTCTGAACTTTCCAACTCAACTCTCTTTTGATGTATGCCTTAGTTTGCTGTACAATTAGAAGAACTTATTTTACTATTGAAATTCAAACCTAACATATGGGTGCCCGGGGAACTTTTTCAAGAAATTACAGTCAGGTTCCTATCTATTCTATACGCTTACTATATCTAGAAAATTTGCAAAGTTATTATATGCCAAACCTGAATCTCAAAATACTTTTCCACTCTACTTAGTTGATTTATAGTTCTTACTTATCATAGCTAGCAGGTTGGTGCATGTGGAACTTTTAATTCTAATTTAGAAATAAATTCGGAGTTATAATTTTCTGATTAAAATTTAAATTTTCTTGTGGGAGCTTGTGGGACTTTCTCTTTGCAAATCTTTTAAGCATTGTTTATTGAATTTTGAAATGTCCGGATTTATTTCCGATTTTCTTAGGTCATTATTGAATTTATGCTGAAAAGTCATTGTTTTTTGAATTTATATGTGCTATATCTGTGAATAACTTATTTTGGAATTATACATTTAAAACTGATTACGAAGTTGATATTAGCCCAAAATAAGCGTAAATCATGAAATTTTCTAATATAAATTTTTTTATAAGTTTCTGCATATTATAAAATTTAGATAAATGATCTTTTGCTTAATGAATCTGGTAACCCTAGTTAGCGTCCTGATTGTCTAATTTATAGTATTTACTTTTTGTTCAAAAGATTTCTGCGCTAACTATAATGTATCTTTCTATAGTAAAGAGATGTTTCATGTGAACTCTGCCACCTTACCCATAGTTGCTATGAAAAATTGAATTTTGTAGTTTCATTTTTCCCTATATTTAAAGAAACTATCCTATTTCCATCTATTTACTGTAAAGCCTACGTTTCACTTATGCTTATCGGAATAAAGATTTACAGTATAAAAATATAAGTAATTTTCAAACACCTCTTTTGTCTATGATTTTGACTCCTTTTTCTTGAAATACAGTAGAATTTTGATGTCCTTTTAGTCCTGATTATTGATTTTAGTTCCATGCAATATTCTTTTAGTTTTGCCAAATAAAATGATAATTTGATACCATGTGACTATTGCAAAGCTGCCACCTCACCTGTAGTAATCAGTTGCAAAAGCCCACTTTTCACATCTACTTATTTTTAAATAAGAAAACTACTGAGTTTGATACTTTCCAATTTCTGTTTTATAAATTTCCTGTTGCCTGTGTTAATTTAATTGCTTCTACGTATTGATTAAATGAAAGTTTTAGTGGAGCTATTCCTGATATATATATTGTTTAAAAAAAAAGAAATGCCTTTCCATCCTTTATATACAGCTAGCCTACAATATAAAGCTACTTGAAAATGATTTACTATTTCTCTGGAAATATGTAGTAATATATGCATGAGTTTTGGAATTTTATTTTTATCACTATTATAATAATGTTTGCGATCAAAGTTAAAATTATATTTATTTATACTATCCTTTCCTATATTCTTACATTATAACTGTATTTGTTCGGTATTGAACCGAAGATTTGATATATTTTATTTTACCCCTAAAGTTTGTTCAACTTCACAAATTGTGAGTTGAAATGCCAGCATTAATTATTCATATTTAATGTGTTTTTGATGTTAATATTAGTGTAATATTAATAAGCGTTTGACATCGATCAAGATGTCACATATCTGTAAGTTGTCTAAAGAAATATTAATTTAGTCCTGACTTTCCTCATGCCTTACATTCTATAGATAACTCTATTCTTCGATCTGGCTCGGTCACTTATCTGTATTCCAATTATGTTAATTTCTGAATTCTTCACATTTCCTGCCAGTTCATCCTTGAACTCATGTTAGTTCTTATTACTTTAGTTGTACAGTCCACGTGGACTGAAATTGCTTCTATAATATTTGTGTAACTCTAACATATTATTTCCAGAAACTTCGATTCACCACGCGGTCTGACCATGCCGTCACTTTCGATATAATCAGACCAACTCAGCCCAAAGACTCAGACTCTTACTCCAACTGTTGCAGATCAGACTTACAAACTGATTCGCTCTGCCTGTATCCTTTACCACGCATACTGTAAACTATACATCAAAATTACCTTCATTTTCTATTAGTTAAAATAAATCTTATTTATTATTTTATAGAAGTTGTTGGTTTTGGGTTTGAGTCCACCGGTGGAATTATTATCATTTTTACCATTTGCTAAGCTGCATCAATCCAGATTCTAAAAGTCATTATTTAGGGATTTTGGCACATACCTACATCTACAGATTTTGAGGCAATAGCTTTACGACCTGGAGTCTCATATTTCCATATTTCATACAACTTGCGTTCGCCACCAAACAGTATTCTTTCCATTTCCTTTCAATTTCATGGCTATGGTCATGTCCTCGTTCTTCCTTCAATCCCAAACCATGTCCTTGAAAATCTGATTTCTGTCCTATCTAATAATAAAGTTTTACTTAATAAGTTTAAGCGTCATTGAAGTTTCAAACTATCGCAATTGTACAGTCTCAAGTGAGACAAAAGATAAAAATAAATTGAATATTGGGCCCTGCCCATACCGTTATATACAAGGAGAATATTTAAGAATGCCTACAGGGTTTTATCCCTCGTATGCTATCTATATAAATGCATTAGCCTTAAGTTAATGTTGACAGTACCCATGCCTATACAAATGTCAATAAAGTTGAGCTTCTATTGTCCTATTATTTTAGTATTAGTGAAAGAGAAAAATAGAACATTTGATGTCATGTGACTATGCTAAAACCGTCACCTTACCTAGTTACTATGTACAATCAAAATTTTAGTTTCAGCTTTCCCCATTTATTAAAATTGCCTGTTTAAGTCATTCTGATTTATTGTGCTGCTGAAATTATTTTTAGAAAATTGTTTATTAGTAATTTTTTAAATGTCCTGTGTCTCAATTATAGGCCGAATAAGTTTATGTAATATATATACGAAGTTTAAAATCTCTAAAAATTCAATTTCTGGAAGTCATTATTGCGTTTGATTTTTTTACAAAATTTTTTAGAAATAGTACTTGATTGATTCTAGGCTACGGAAAAAAGAATTTTCATTTTTTAGATAGATACGGTAAGAGTGATTACAAAAAATGGATTTTTAAAGAAATGACATGCTAATGTAAATGGATTTTAAATTTTATAGGATATAGCAGATATATACTTAAAGTTTTATTTCTACCCTTATTACTTAAGATGGTTATGAATTTGCGGCCCTTAAGCTCAAATTTTTAAACTTTAAAAGTATAATTGCTAGAGTGTATATAGTAAATGGTAAACGATGCTATCTCAGTCCTTACACTAGCCCAGTCCTCATTTTTCGTTCAGTTCCTAATACTATCATGTTGTTGTCCTACCTGCTTGCATTCCCATTGACCTTTCTAAATATATTTATTTTATTAAGCCATTAGAGTTTCTGACTATCGCAATTACACTGTCTCAAGTGCGAGACTGACAAGAGAGAGAGAGAGAGTGAATAATAACAAGGGCAGTTGCTGCTACCGATGCCGATAGATTTTACCGATGCCGATGCCGATACTATGCTACTGATACCGATGCCGATTGATGCGAATGAGTGCTACAATGCTTTTACCGATTCCGATGCCGATACCGATGCCGATAAAGCCTATCGTTATTTTCTAGCTGCGTGTAAGAGAGTGAGATGGTGGGAGGGTGGATGTCATACTTCCCATAGTATCCAATGCCATGTAACCTTTCTAATACAATTAGTAATTGTACCTATATACATCTATAGCCAATTAACTAAATTAATTTATTTTACAGAATTTTGAAAAATTTGGACACCAATTATATATGTATATTTTTTTGAATTTTCTCCTTTGCTATTAAAATATTTTCTATAAATTTTAAATGGGGACGATATCGTAGTCTTGAGGCGGCTGTTCTATTTTTAGAATGGGAGCTTGTCCATGGGCTAATGCCCGGGCGTAACGCCTGTCTCGCGCCTCCAACAGGGCGATGATAGCTCGGCTGGCCATTTCATCTGTGATGGAACTGCTTTGAGAGGCCTCTACACAATATTTTATCCCATTATACCAGAAGTGGACGCCTTCCTCAGGTATCCCTTGTTTGTGAAGAGGTGGGCTTTCTGGAGAATCCCGGGGGCCAAAATGAGCGGGGCGACTTGGGGTCGGAGCTGCCAAGTGTTCGTATATAATGACACACTCGTCATCCAATGGTGGTAAGGGAGCTTGCAGTTGAACCTCAATTATTTCTGCCATAGGCTCCGCCTCTTCCTCACCTCCGCTTGGGGGAGCGGGGATCTCCATTTGCTCAGCAGGGGTAGGGGAAGGGGACCACCTGTCTTCAGTCTCCTCACCATCCGTTTCCGTCGTTATCCCTTCGTCATCCTCATCTGATTCGTCCGAGTCTGAGAGGATTTGATGTGCTCGAAGTTCCCGTCGGTATTGTTTGACCAAAGTGCGTAACACCACACACTGATCTTGAGCCCGGTATAGGCCCCGCTTGAAAGAATCGATGGTGTTTTTCATTTGTTGTCGTTCCCAATCAATTTTACGGCAGATCACGTATATTCTCTTGGCTGTTGGTTGATGATTCATATTGTAGAAGTGGTTTAGGGAAGTTGCTTTGTGGTGATTGTGGTTGATTTGATTGATTTATTCAATTGAGCAGTCCTTTTATATGACAGTTTCCATGGACAAAGTCAATTTCTCCCGACACTGGAAAGGCTTTGGCCTTTGGCCATTGAGTCCTTTAGGGTTGATCAAAGATCGCAATCAGAGTACTTAACCTATCTAGAGAGTCAGGTTAGTCTCACTGTATTGAATTAACACTTGGGGTTTTTTCTTGCGATTGATTAATATGAATGTCACTTGGGATTCGGAACGAAGTTGCCCAGGTAATAAAACTTGCTACCCGGTTTTCACAAATCGGATTATTTTGCCTATTTATAGTTCATGTTATTCACTAATTATTCAGTTTACAAATGTCTGTATTTACATCGATTTTGTCGAAAAAAGTCTTTGAAAATACTGCTTTTAAGGTAGCCATACCCGTTTTCTTTGTCGAATTCTGGTTCGACACAGAGGGCATGCATCTACTAAATTGAGGCAAGGGGTGCAGAAAGAGGCGTGACCACAAGGGTAACATACTGAATTTACTGCATTTTCTAAGCACACTTTGCATCGTGCAGGGTCAGGAGAACGTGGCTGCTCTAACTTGATAATTAATTGAATTGGTTGGTCAGAATCTTCGGTTATGATGGTTTGAGATCCAGTATCTTTTCCAATAATTAATTTAGCTTTTTTAGTATTAGTCGATTGATCTTGGCTTGTTGTAGTTTTTTGGCTAGTTGAGCATCCTGCCATGGGTTCTTCAGCAACTTGTTGTGCTTGGGGTGATTGTAGATGTAATTGTTCGTTGAAAGTGGTTGTGGCTTGATCCCTTAGTCCTCCACCAACTCTCTTTTGAGCTGCGGAGAATGGTCCACAATTGTCAATGTCTTCAGGTGTTTCTTGCAAGTTTGCTTGTGAGTTTAGGATCATGGTCGGAGTAAGTAATGCAAGATTGTTACTATAGGCAGGGTAGTTTAGGTTTTGGCAGTTAGGTGAGTACATATAATGCTCTGTTCTGATTGCATTATCGTTCTCAATTCTTGATAAGCAAATTGCACATGAATAACATTGTATAATATCATCATGTCCTATTGAAAAGAAACCTTGCTTTGCTATTACGGCAGGTGTTACGTGTGGATAATTCCAGTTCACGAAAGTTTGTAAACGAGCTAATTCACAACGCATTGGGTACAAATTCTGTAAGATATTTCTTCTTGCTGGGTGGTTGCGTATGAATTGTGAACTAGGCTGTTCAAGTGTTCTTTGCCTACCTTGAGTTGAAATGCCAGAGTGCGAGGGGCTAAAACTAGGACTAGCTCTCTCTGGAGTAATTTCGTGATATGAGTTAGTTGTATAATACATTCGAGCTTCTACATCTTGAACTATACTATAGGTCTTGCAGTATTTCTCCGCGCCATTTTGTTATTGTTATGAATTTGACGAGTAGGGGGCTTTCCACACGTAAATATAGCTTTTAGTTTATAAATAAAATTATCCATCTATATCCTATTCGGGTTCCTCGTCATCACTCAAAATTTGATCTTCTGGCAAAATAGATTGAACTGAACCACTCATAGTGCTTTCTTTAAAGGCTAAATTTTATGCCTTCCCATTAAATATTTCACATAGACGATCCCATTTTTTATAAAAAAACATTTTTGCAAAGTCTAAAATTGCTACTCCAGTTAAAGGCGAGTTAGTGACGCGATACGTTTTTAATTCTTCTGTGAATATGCTGAGATCTTCTGACAATCCTTCAAAGTCTGCATCGAGGTGAAGCTAATGATTTTTCAGCTTCTGCTGCACTGGTACAAATATGAGCATTAACAAATTCCAAGATATTTGTAATTGTTTTTCCGTAAATTACATTGTTATT
>JAQFZE010005593.1:0-10175 GCA_034695245.1 Dicyrtomina saundersi
AACTGGTCATGTGTGGATGACAGCTGGCAGTGTGGCGTGTGTGTGTCTGTGGTCCTGAGTGCATACATGAGGGGGAAGTGTGTCGATTGTGTCCAAGTATATAGTAGCCTCTGGGACCCCGTTGCTATGGCCTTATCTTTTTATTGGGGCGTCGTGCATACAACTGGTCATGTGTGGATGACAGCTGGCAGTGTGGCGTGTGTGTGTCTGTGGTCCTGAGTGCATACATGAGGGGGAAGTGTATCAATTGTGTCCACGTAGATAGTAGCCTGTGGGACTACGTTGCTATGGCCTTATCTTTTTATTATTCTATTGGGTTGCCATGGTTACGTTTTGTTTGTTAAAATTTTTACCTATTTGCGGTGTTGCCGGATTGTTTTGTTTTGAAATTTTAACTGTTCCTAAATTTCACGGAGGTTTTTTTAATTGTTACCGTTCCAATGATATATCATTTTAGTGTAAGTTGAGGGAGTTACCGGTCGAGATCTTGATTTAACACAATATTCAAAGTTTTGGCGGGAAATTCAAAATTTCAAATTCTGAATTTTTAGTTTTATGGACAATGTAAAAATGACTGTACGTAAATTAGCACAGCTAACCATTTTAAAGCTTCCTCCACTTAATTTACAAACTGTAAATTTTCAGCTAAAATTTGGCGGCAAATTCAAAATGCTTATTTTGCTGTTAAGGCAAAAAAAATAAATATTATAATGTTCTATTTTATTTAAATTTAATCATTTGTGTCCTTCGTAAAAGTTCTTTTATTAAATTCATTGTGTTATTGTGTAACACTTCAAATATCCATAAGGCTCATGTTCAAATCACTTCAACGTGGCCTTTAAAATGATTTAATTTGATAATAAATTAGAATGTTAACTGCTGTATATAGTCATATTTTGTAAATGTAAATGCATGTTTCAATGTTGGCTATTGGTAAGCATACTATATATATAGGCTGACCATACGTACTGTTTTGCCCAGTACAGTACTGGTTTTGAGACTAAAGTACTGGCTAAAATTCAAAACTCAAACAGTACAGTACATGTACTGTTTTTAGACTAGTGTTAACATATAATACTGATTATTCAACATAATGCTGAGTGTCACGTTTCAATTTGAATATTATGAGCGCATAAGCATCCGAAATTTCAAATTGTACGTTCCACACAGCATTACAGATACAGACAACGAACGTCGGTGCGGATATTGCAATATCAAGCACATGTCTCCTCTACACGTTTCTACGTTTGTTTTAACCAGGCTCCCAGTACTACTACATTAGTCGCTGAGTTCGTGTTGTGGTATGGTCTAATTTTTAGTATTATTTTTAATAAAATGCCAAACACACGCAAATAAGCTTTTAGCAGCAATTTACAAGAAGAATTTACTAAAACATTTATATTAAACTAGTCTGGTGTTTGCCAATATAATATTCAGTGTAGTATTTGTAATTCGGAATTTTCAGTAGCTAACAGTGGAAAAAGTGCAATAAATAACCACATTTAATCGAAAAATATCACAGTAGCAACTGCATTCAGTTCTAAAATCACCTAACATTATAGAAATAGGACACTCGGAGCGACCGAATTAGCACAAGCGGCTAGACAAAATTCATAACGTAATTATTTATGTTACGCAAGAATAATTGCAAGAATGGAATAACAATAGATGAATCATCGCTGGTGTGCTATTTTTCATGACTTTATTCAAAACTCTATTTCTTGCAGTAATTTTGAGAAAAATATTCAGTTTATTCTATCTTCGACCAGTTCGTCTCTTGCTATCAAGTATTTATAATAATTTTATCTTAAATTGAATTGTAAACGAAGTTGTCACTAAGCCCAGCGATGCTTAATCACCTATCATAGGTGATTTACCATCGGTTTTTGCAAACCAAAACCGGTTTACTGAAAAAAATTGTTTTCAATATTTTGCGTTCTTATGCTGGTTTATTGCTTTTTTGCTGCTTAAAGTAATAAATCTACCGCTGCGCGTGATTTAAAACCTACAATTACGATTATTTTTTGGTTTTAAATTCATATTACAATTTTTATTAAATGTACTGTTTTTTCGTTTTTTAAAAATGGTCAGCCTATATATATAAAGAGTTTTTTGGCAGAACGGGATAAGTCCATCAAATCTAAAATTTGACAGGAACAACGAATAATGAATAAATGGTGACAGATTTAGTTTTTTAAACTTAATTTTTTTCCAAAGGTACTTTACCTCACGAACCGTTATTCCAAGTAGTTTCAGAATTCTGGACGTACTTTGAAAGTTTTTAGAAAATTTTCGAAAATTTTAATTTGTGAACTTGTCCCGTTTTGCCAAAAAATCAACTTAATATGGGGTCAAAAGTCCGTCACATGAAATTTTAATCGTTTTGAGTGAAGCCAAACATTTTTAACGTTTAAATTTTTCCTTGCATTAAAAAGTAATCACGCACTAAATTGTCCTCTGCAAACTACGAAAACGCTGGGAAACCTTTAAATCAGAAATACATGTTCTAGGTGGACTTATCCCATTATGTCATCAATAATTTAATGGACTTATACCGTTTTGCCAAATAACAAAATTTGGGCTATTTTTAAAAATTGCTTTAGTTGAACTTTGACCTTTACTATTCAATGCAGTAACGTATCTAGTTGAATATAACAAATAACACAAATAATCTCACTTTTGAAAAAAATGGAATTATCGCGTTTTGCCAGAAAACTCTTCATATATAACATATTTAAGTTCAAAAATTATCCATGAAAGTACAAATAACAGTTGTTTCTATAAGACAGTAAATTAATAGCCTAATGAATAATTAATAACTTAATGTCTTATTTATTCTGGAAAAAGTAAATCTAATATTATACTACGCATATGGGTTTCTAAAACGTTTTACATTAAATTAAGCGTCCTTACTTTTTAGATTTTTAATTTCGTTGTAAGCGTACTCGTGTTCTTGCGTTTAATGTACATACTTTAATTGCAAGCTACTTTTTTAAATACAATCTGAAGCTTAAAATGATGATTGTTTGCATCAAACAACAGCGATACACCGGAAACATTGTTTTAATAATTCGTGCTTTTTAGCATGCTTGCATGGAGTAGCAGGTGCGACAGACACACGAAATTAACTTATGAATATTGGGCTCATTGTGTAATTTTGTGTAACAACTTACAATATAATATATTGATAATAATAATGCACAAGGAACTGCAGACAGAGGCCGACTTTCCTTGAGCGCCGGAGTCTCCCAAGCTATCGCATATCCATTGCAAAATACAGTACATCAAATACAATCCAACGACCTCAAAAAGATGCTTCTTAGTTTCACGCCAGCAACAAAGCAAAGCGCGAAATAATACAATGGAATAATTGTAGTAACTCAGATTCATGGGCGTTTTTTAAAAAATCGTTTGTGTATTGCACGCATCCGTCAACTTTGTTTTCCTTTCTGGTCATTTACTATCTATAACTATATTTGGGTAAAGCCGTGCCAAACAGTCGTGCTACCAGGCCGTGCAGCAATGTCGTACTGCAAAGCATAGCTTAATGTTAAAATATTATACCTACCAAAAATAAAGTTGCTGTCTGATAGTAAACGATACAAAATCAAGGAATTATTTATCTCCGGTATTATGACTCATAAATTGAATTTTATTCAAGTCAAAGCTGCCACTCTTTTGCACGATTAGGTGGGTTCACTGGAAAAACGCCATGACTTCCATGAAGTCGTTTATGGGTGGCCCCTAAATTTCAACTAGCTAATCGTAATAAGTACCTATAAAAGGGTTTAAAATAAAACCAGAGTATTATAACTATAGCCACAAATCACATCTAATCCAATAGTGCTGCTGTCAAAAACCATATAGTTTAATTCATTGATTATACCCATTACATATAGCCGTCAGAATTACTCCAGTTTTTCAATAAAATTTGAAAATGTAATTAGTCATTTTTAGAAAAAAGATCATGATGAAGACCACGAACATGATTAATGATATTTTCAGGTTTTTATTACTGAGTAAGATATCATACTCAGCGAGTGTTCGTGTTGCGGACCAGAATGACTGTGGAGGGTATTTATCTTTGTCTAGCAGGTAAATCTTTTGTTGTTATAATTCTATACTCTACTCAAAATTGATCAATATTGGAAAGAAATTATACATATTTATGTATTTAAAAATTTCAAAAAAGCTTGTTCTTTTATTATATTGGACTTTTCAAAAACATTAAATAGAACATTTTGCACTTTTTAATGACGTGAGTAAAGTACATTTTCTTATATTTCAAAAACATGCAAATACAAATATGTTGCTAATTTTGTAATGTAAAGAATACCAAGAGATTTAATACGTTTATGTATTGTAAATGAGAAATTCAATAAACTGCCTCTAACCGGTACCCCAACACCCTCTAACACCAGTATAACCGGTACTCTGCACAGCTGCGTCTTCTTTCTAGACCGCTTAGCCGGATGTGGTAGGCTTCCTTTAATAGGGTGTACACAATACAGATATACACTATAAATGATCCGGTATACCGCCTCCGCCTCCTTCAATCGGCTCCGGAACGCAATCAGGCCGCTGCCTAAGCGTATGCTCTCTCAGGCGGGATACCCAGGTATATGGCTTCTGAGCACTCCGTCTGTATGAGACGCCGTTATGGCTGTAGGGAATCTGATGGATGTAAACTATGATAGTGGCGGTATATCCTCACCACCAGCACTTCACTATGCTATGACCGTTTTCAATCGGGGTGGTTTGATACAAGTCCCTATCCCTATAACATTGGGACCGCATTGACTTGGGGTATTGTGACCCCGATTTGAATCGCTATATTATCTCAAGTCCCAACCGGGGTACTGTGAAACCAGTCATTATCCACGTAATGGTATAACCAGCCCCCTTAATGCCGTATGCCGTATGCTTATGTATGCAATCACAAGTCCAACACTGAAAAGTTAAATCATGTTTATGATTTAATTGATTTAAATCAATCTATAAAGATGTAAATAAAACATTATTTTACATTTCACAAAAACATAAAAATAGAATATTTGGTACCTTTCATTAAAATGTAAATTGGATGTTTTACGCGTTTCAAAAACATGTAAATAAAATGTATTGCAAATTTTAAAAGCATATGTACCTAAGTTGAGTTTTTTGCACTTTTAAAAAACGTGTAAACGGAACGTTTTGCACATTTTAAAAACTCTTAATTAAAAATTTAATCATCCATCAGAATCTATCTCATGTAGTTTGTTTCTTGACATAGCGCATTTTAATCCTTTAGTTTAATATAGACCATTTTGGTGCTCCACTGACACTATATTATGTTGTCATTACCTGTCTGGGCTCATTTAAAATTTAACTCTTGTAAACAGGCTCTTAAACTTGTAGGCTAAATAGTAACAACTTGTTATGCAATTACTAAATTTTGCTTAATATCATGGAACACTGGATTAAAATGTCTCGTTGTATGCGTACAAAAAAATTACTTATTCAAATGCTGCTTTCCCAAGTCGTAGTAAGTATTTACACAGATGTGTTTTTCTTCTGCTTAATATTAATTAATTCCATTAACTATGTTCACATCCAGCAGATGATAATGATATGACGATTTCTATTTTTAGTATCGCTTAGACATTGAGTCAATTCATACGAAATATACAACTTACTAGTTAGCAAATAAACATCTGTTCTACGTATACGTTGAATTTTAAAATAGGTAACATGTTTTTACATTTTAACAAAAATATTAATTTTCCTGTGACTAATAATTGATCCAACCTTATGTGAACAGGCCGTATTTTCCAATTTTTGCGAATGTTAACTACTAAAATATACTACCATACTCCAAAACACGTTTGCCATTATTTGTGAATACAGTCGAAAAAATACACCTCAAAAATAAAAATCTCATTTTAAAGGAATATAGACAGAAAATTTTAATTTTAATTATTTGTGTTAAATAGATTCATTACTCAATAATTCCTTTATTATTTTGTCCCTGTCTCCAAAGTTCATTTTCAAGTTTATCATGAAGTCCATAACCAGCCTCATCACTATTGGACCACTTGTACTATTGGCCTTGGCCGTGGTGATGGTGGAGAATTGTGAAATTTGTAATTGTCCTCGAAGTTAGTACATATAATTTATGTTAGTATTTTGAACTATTTTGGAATACTAATTAAAATCCAAGGGCTTTACTTGAAAAGTAATTTCTCGAAAGTTAATTATTGCCCACTATAGACTGACGTACTCAAATTGCTAATATTGGGTATGGCACTTATTCATTCTTTCATGGTAAATCAGTCTGTTTATTTGGAATTTAAAAAAATTTAGATTGGGATCCTGTCTGTGGCTCTGATGGGAAAACATATGGAAATAGTTGTATGCTAATGTGCGCTCGGAAAAAGGAAAATTCAGGTGATTGAAAAATTGAAATTAAAACCTTTTTGTAATGAAACAATAATTATTATGACGAATGTAATTTCTTTCCTTTTACTTATATTTCATTTAAATTGTAACCTTTGGTTTTTGTTTTTACTCCTAGACTTGGCAGTTGCCCATAAAGGAAAATGTCCACCTCCCAGTGCAGCAGAACCGATTAGAACTTAGGCTTGTAATTCTCACTAAGTATGAACACTGAAAATAATAAAAATAAAATTTATTTTGTATATTATTCTTAATTACCTAATTTTGTACTTGTTACCTTTATTTATGTAATTACTCAAATAATATGCATACGTAATTATTTATTTCGGAATTTATCCTGGTCTGAAATTTAGTTTCATCTTGGAGATTCCTCGCGGCAACATTTTTATTTACTGTATCTAATTTCATTTATGACATTGATGGCTTGTCGTCATCTGGAAACAACCATAATTTATGTCGACGTCAATAATATTAATTTACAACCGGCCAGGGTCCAAATGACAGTTACAGACACAAAGCCAAATCCATTCAAAAAGGATCTGCCTTAAAATTTTACATTAGCAGTAAAACAATATATCAGCAGCAACCGCACCATAAAAAAATAAAATCTTTTCCGCCTTCCAGTTTTTAATTCTTGAAATTATAAGTTATTAAATTATTTATGACACCTAGCAGATGACAATTTTCGTTGACATTGAAGATAAGTTAACGTTAACTTAAATAAGGTTCAAATTTCCAAGGAAGTCAGCAAAACCTAATTTAAAACCTTTATAGGTATTGTGTGCTTAATTTTAGTAGCTTTTAGGTATTTAAAGTTTTACAAAAGCAATAGTTTCGAAGTGATTAATGCTTTATGTATTCTTACCTGCCTTTTGTGCTAAGTTTTGAAAATAATAAAACACGAACTAAAATTTTCGTACATATGGAGCTTGAAATAAGTATAAAAAGGGGAAGCTTTTTAGGCATGGCCACAAAAATCTAATTTTCTATCCATTGTAAGGACGTATTCACACCTTCAATAATCATACTCCTTTACTTTGCTTGATTTTTGTAAATCAATTTTATTTTATACAGTTGCTCAGTTACATGTTATGTAGTGAGAAATCAATGAATACAGTTAACTTAACTTAACCCTCATTTTGTACGGAATGTACGGAATCTGATTTCTGATTCTTTACCTTTAGTATGGGATCCTGTTTGTGGCTCTGATGGGAAGACGTATGGAAATTAATGTAAACTAAACTGCGCACGAGATGCGTACAAAGATTCATTATATTTTAATTGTAAGTAATTATTAAATAGTAGAAAAATTCAAGTTGAACAAAATTTAATTTTTGCTTCTATATCTTTTAGATTTGAGAGTTGCACGTCGCGGAGAGTGCCACCGCAATCCATGGGAATCAGGAAAGGAAATCATTTAAATGATTTATTTATTCTTGCTAATACACAAAATTGAAGACACTGTTATATTTCATTACTAATACGAAATTTTAAGTATGAGATGCAGCACAAAATTGAAATTGTAAATACACTATGATTTATTATTATTATGAATGTTTCATTTATCAATGTTTCAAATCTTTCGGCTATGAATAATAAAATAATAAATATTAATTAAATTGGTTGCATTTTGAGAACTCGACAGTTTCCAGTTCTCCTTTATTATTTGACACTAATAACGCTTTGTTTTGCCTAAGAGATCTGATCAGATCCTCCATTTTGCTACGCACATGTGCCTGTGCCTCCAAGAATGGTAGAAATACACTACATGATTTACTCTTAATATGTATAATGTTGTTCTACTACAATTCATTTTAATCATTTGTGTCCGTCATAAAAATCAGTTTTTAAATTAATTGTAACACTTAAAACGTTAATAATGCTCAAGTTTATTTCACTTCAACCTGACTTTTGACATATTAGGTAATTTGTTGCGAAGTTAATATATTAACTGCTGCAGTAATCATTATAGCATTGCTGGTACTAACAGTTTTGGAGCATATAAAAGTTAATTCTATTGGACATTAATTTCATAGCCTGCCACAAACATGATTTAATGACTTTGCTATTCTAGAAACAGTAAAGCAAATATTAAACTACGTATACTGGTGGATACAATGTTTCAAATTAAATTATATGTCATTAATTGTTAGATTTTTGATTCTGTTAAAAAAGGAGTCGTGGATTTTAATAAATATGTTAAACGCAAGCTACTGTTTTTTTAAACAATCTGAAGCTTAAAATGAAGATTGTTTGCATTAAGCGGTATATCCCAAAGCTTATTCTACTAACTTGTGCTTTCGCATGCTTGCGTGGAGTAGCAGGTGAGACAGAAACACTTCATAAACTTATGAATATTGCTTTTCGCTCATTTTGTAATTGTGTAACATCTTGCAATATATATCGATAATAATGAAGCACAACAAGGAACTCCAGTGGTCAGAGCCCGATATACCATAACTGCCGGAGTCTCCCAGGCCATCTGCATATCAATTGCAAAATACAGCACATCAAACACAATCCAAGGACCTCACAAAGATGCTTCAAAGTTCAAAGCCAGCAACAAAGCAAAGTGCGAAATACTTCAATGGAATAAATGTGGTAACTCAAATTATGAGCGGGAATTTAGTCCTGCCAATATTTTTAAAATCGTTTGTGTATTCCACGCATTTTGAAATAAACAAATTACATATCGTCTGCGAAGAACCAAAATGACCCATATCAATTTGTAGCTAGAACCATTATCCACTATCTACAAAAACAATAAAATATGTCTTGAAAGCATTTACATAGAATATTTTACACTTTTCAAAAACATGTAAAACAACATTTTACACATTTTAAAAACATGTAAATCGAACATTTTACACTTTTTTAAAACATGTAAATAGAACTTTTTACGGATTTTTCTCATTTTGTGTTTATAAAATAGCTCATTTTGATTCTAGCTTAAATTGGATATGGGTCATTTTAGTTCTTCACAGACGATATGCGTTATATGAATTCGTACAATTAAAATTAGCTAAAACGCAATGAGTTAAAAGTTTGATGGGCTTACAATAATTACTATATCTACGTGGACTGAACTTTTTCACAAACCTGATTTTCGCCCAAGGTAATATGTGTAACTTAAAATAGAAACTTATATATTGATGCGTGTATTGAGTATTTACAGGATCTGGAGGAAAATGTCGTACATTTGAGTGTGCTCCTGGAAAAGGAACTCGGATCGTCGGCGGAACGGATGCTCTCCCTCATGAATTCCCGTACCAAATCCAACTCAAGAAACACAGACCTATGTGTGGGGCGACACTGCTCAATGAAGGATTCATTATTTCCGCTGCTCATTGTTTCCGCGACACAGATAAATCCATATACACAGTTGTTGCGGGAGTTCATAATAAAATTAAGTATGAAGGGACGGAACAGGAGCGAAAGATAAAACAATAACTGTTCATGAGAACTACAATTCGACAAGTAAAGAGAATGACATATGTCTCATCGAAGTAGATCCTCCATTTGATCTGACAGCAGCTGTTCAGCCCGTATTAATGCCTCAGCCAGATTATGAGGCTACCGGGGATGCTACCGTGACTGGATGGGGAAGATTGAGTGAAGGAGGAGATCGCCCAGAAATCCTTTAGAAAGTGACTGTGCCCATAATTACGAACAAAGAATGCTCAGATGCTAACGAGTGGGACATACTATCAACTATGCTATGTGCGGGCTTCTTGGGTGTT
>JAQFZE010005594.1:0-10175 GCA_034695245.1 Dicyrtomina saundersi
GTAATAGATGTAATAATCAAATGTTCGAATACGAGAGGGGCTATAACTTCAAACTTGAATATGCCGTATGTTATATTATGTATTTCAGTTTCTGTGTCAGATTTAATGGTAAGTAAAACTAAAACTGCATACCTACAGACAATAATTAATCAATATATTTCACAGCCCAGAATGACTTATTTGGGTGTATAACAGGGGTTACCTTTAACATTTAACATCCCCAGTCCCCAGTGCCTGCCCGCAATTAAAATTTTAGTGAATAAAATCCTGACAATAGCACCAAACGCTCACCGACTCTTAGGTTAAGATTCTTACATTGTACGTTATTAAATTAACGGCATAATTATATTTTAATAATATTATGTAAGCACTACTTACCCGTTTCTAGTTCCGTTGCTCGTAACGTCTGAACTTAAAAGGACTTCAACTTGTCTCACGTACTCCAACTTCAACACCTATACTCACTACTCACCTATACGGACACCGACACCGCCTTCGAAGAGGATTAAAATATTTTTGAATTTACCTCACTTGTACTAGTCAAGTGCACCAGGTGGAGGTATTGTGCATGTGTTTGTAGTGAATTATTTATTGTTATTATAATAAATAATAAAGACATATTATTATGTCTTGCAAATAAAAACAATATCTGCAGTAATAGCCACAGAGAACAGAGAGGACCCAAGGAGCAGGGACGGCTGCTGGCAATTTTGTCTCATGTTTTCTGGACAATAAGATTAATAATAAAGTAAAGAATTTTCTTCAGGCAAATATTTGTTTTATATTTATTTATATATTCATATTTTTTTATGTTTGCGGGATACAAAAAATTCTCGTAATACTGACTACTGTGGGTAATAGTCAAGTCCAATCAGCACCTTAGACATTCAGGTTTTACGTCATTTTAAAACTCCGCTATCCATTTTGGCTATCCATAACTCAAAGGGTACTGACATTATTTGGCCCCTATTATCTTGCCCCACCTCATTCGATCCCGATCGCTCCGATCCTAAATTATTGGACCCTGCCATTATTCGGCCCCGAGTAATTCGTTCCCCCGTTTTATAATATATTATTACAATAGATAATATAATATATTAGATAATAGGGACCCAATTACCCAATAATAACCGAACCATTCACTAGTCAGTTGATGCAGCAAAGAGGTTACAGCTTACTAATTCAATCCAGTATTACTAGAGCTGTTTCTGCAACACTGATGTGTATCATGAAATGGGCTATCTGCTGCAGACTGTAGAAGTAGATCTCAAAGAACCCCACTATCGATTTAAAGTTGGCGGTTTCCGGATCGAAACTCGTGGCTGGAACTAGTCACCCCGATCACCTCGCCATCCCATGATTTATGTAAATTCGCAAAAGCTGATGGGCTGGTTTCTTTAACTCCCAAAGAAATTAAAAAAAATACATCCGTTCCTTTGACCTTGAAATGGAAATCAATTTTAGACACGCTACAAAATGGTGTACCTACAAATGAATATGTATCTCAATATAGCACATTAAAGTAATTATGATGGCTTGAGTAAAGAGTCTGTGCTTTATTGCTAGTGAGTGTAGGTAAAAGTCATGGTAGGTGGTAGATCTTACATTTAAAAAATCTTTGCAATAAGCTTGAAGACAGGCGTTGGAGTTGAGACATGCATTTATACCTATTATTAGTTGTCGTACAGTTTTGCGTTATGTGACTTAACGCTTAAACGCACAGAGCACGTGCACACAACTTCCACTCTGTGTGGATTATACATAATGTACCTATAGGTATTTCTGTTCCCCGTTCCCCATACTTAACTATATGAAAAAACATGACATCTTCTCGTCCGCAACCGACGATCCAGATCAAGTAAACTGTATTATAATTAATGTCAGCAAATTTTGCTGTTCAGAACTCAAGGCACATTTATTGTACTACGAATCGTTAGGCTTGTTTGTGGCGAAGTTTTAGATTCATTAGCAAAAGTATAAGTGAAGTAGTACTGCTATTAGCTTCCTTAGGTTTCTATTGGTCCGATGCCTTCTTCTCTGAGTACTTGCACTTATGTACCTACATTGACATAATCCGTAATCTGAACAAATGTACCCTAATGGGCATACTTAGTTTACGATGCGTAACATCTCTTCAATATTCTTAATATAGTTTCTGACGTCCGTCTCCTTTAGCAAAAGACAAAATAATTCAAGGGACCCTATATTTACGCTCTATTTTTTTGTTTGGTACATGGTGCATGAAACTAGCAAAGTCTAAATTCCGGGGAAAGACGTGTTTATGTTTTGGAGAAAGATTTTTTCCAGTAGCTCATCTCACGGTGTTTTTAGACGGTTAGTATTAGTTTTTGAGCTCTCCTGATGAGTGACCATCTGAACTGAATCTCTTCCTAAACTTCGTTCCTTGACTAGATTTGCCCCTCTTTGAGAAAATATTACGGTAGATGGCACACACTGGTCTACATTCACCTATCCAACTTATTTTTTGTCATGCATACAACTTTCAGAAACATCCTTCATGAAATCCATAATCCTTCCTAAATCCCAAAGATATTGTTTTGCAATTACACTAAAGTAAAGGTAACTATGCTTGCCGTACATATCGTCGGTGAAGGATCAAATCCGTATCCTGCCTTAATATCAATGGAAGGGCACGGCTTTGTTTTTAAATAAAATTCGAAGGAAACGAATTTGCTTCTAGTGAAGAATGGAAGTATACGGATTTGATCCTTCACCGACTACCGACAATATATGGTTGCGGTTGTCGAACCCTAACAGTTTAACATTAACATTTTTAATTAATTTACCTAGTTTATAACTAAATTAAAGTGTATGCTAGTTGATAACTGGTTCATCAACTATTAGCTTTTCTACCCGTATACGGCTCTGGAAATATAGATATACTACATGTAAGGATTAAGTCAGGTAGTATAGTACAGCATGTGATCTACGTAAGTACAAGCAATGAACATGATTATTATTTTGGGGTATGGTACAATTTATTCGCAAATTCAACAATGCAGTTCAAAACCAGGGCTATACACACATACAGTGGCGCAAGTAATACGCTCACTTGGTAGATGTCAAGCAAAACTTAATTCGTTGCAAGATTAATTAATTACATGATATGAGATTGTTTCTTGTTTCAGATTGATTAGCAAAATATGCAAATAACTTTAGGTCATTTGAGTCATACCACTGGTCCCCAAACTGAGACCTCTCAGACTCACGTACTATTCAATTTTAGACTTCTCTCTCCAGCCCTGACCCTTGAACTATTATACTGTAGAATGTACAGCATTCAGTATGTACCCACAAATCTTAAGCTTGTGTGTATACCTGGTTGGCTCTTACAAATTCAGTAAAAGCTGTATTATTATGACTTAGGTATCTACAAATGAGTATACATATACCATTATATTTAATGAATGCGTTTTTTAATATTACATACTAATAACAATTAAATACACAAATATATACAAGCCAATCAGAAATGAGATTGCTCTCCCTCATCCCCCCTGAATAAAGTAATATAAATCCATGTGTGTGTGTTCGGTTGGCTTATTTTTTTCAATTTCAAGGTGGAGCAGAATAAATCAAAAGCTGTTTCTCCGCATATGCAGTAAGGGCAAAGTAGCTTCCCAAGGCATCAATAAAACACCCCCCGACCAATACTTGATTCTTCACAGACACACTGGAGATCATTTTTGGCTGAGTTGAAAGATCGTCCAAATTTATTGGCTGTTGAGAAGGAAAAAAATAAAAAAATGAACACCAAATTCATATATCAGTATTGATGAACCCCAAAATCTTCCAAAATCTCAAAATGCTACTTTATAAAATGACTTGGAAAGACCGTGAATTTTTGCTTCACCTTATCATTCAATTTTTCTCTAATTTTCCACAATCGTGCAGTATTATCTTCTGACACGGTCAAAAGTACAGAGTGTTTCCTGTTCAAGTCCATTGACACAATCCATCTTGAATGAGCTTTGATCATGACCTGTACCTCTTTACTTTTAATATCATAAATGCGAACAACTCCAGACGCGTAGGATCCAATCACATGATTTCCAGACAAAATACAACCAGTTACACAGTCCTCTCTGAAATGAAATACATGACAGAAAATAAACTTACATTATTTTATTATGTATAGGAATTTACTATACATCTTGTAAACATCCTTTTCTGAGGTCTCAGCTGCAAAGCTTAAAACTTTTCGATATAAATATATAGGGTTGGTGGATTGATTATCCAATTAAATATTTGAAAGGTCTTTTTGGATACTGCGAGGAGAAACATATGACTCAAAAAAGTTCATACAAAAATGAAAGGAGTTGAGAAAATAAGATAAAAAGTGCTCACGCTGCCAAAAAATCTCCAACAGCAGAGAAGTCATGAAGACGCCAAACTTTAATAACTCCAGTCGCATCACCTGAGGCCAATATCTGTTGATTCTTGCTCATATCCTGAATCGAGCTTAGATGTAACTTTTCTTTTTGGTTAGTGTAAGTGACGACGCCTTTGACGGGATCGAATTCAAAGCATAGAATATCTCCGCTATCAGTCCCTGGAGACAATATATAATATATACAGATATAAATGGTGCCAGATATCTTATTTTTTATTCACTGTATATACTTTCCGCATCTTTCGAAACTGTTCTCTCAAGTTTTTTCTTGCCTGGTCCAACGGCGGCCCAACTAAAACTCACAGTCTTATGTTAGAAAGGTATGGATAGGCACGTGTATACCTACATTATACATTAATACAAAGGGCCTGAACAAGCTAACGTATTATGCTTTAAAGAGAGAAAACCATGATGACAAATTGTGAAACAAGTGATCCTGGAATTAGAAAGGAAAGGGCAACCGAGAGAGGGGAAGCTGTAGCTGTGCATTACATATAGAAGGGATGTGTACTGCGACCAGTAGACTTTTCAGTTTAAATTACAATTGAAAGAATTTGTTCATACTCAAGACTAAACTAATAGGAAATCATTGGAGAGAAAACATGGGCTCCTTATGTTGGTGAAAGGTTCTCAAATTCTCATGTCAACATGTGAAACCAAGATCAAATAGACTAAATCCAAAGTCCACGGAAAGAAGATACTTAACCTTCACGACGACAGCAGTTCTCCTATCCTTCCTCACTTAAATCTCATATACTTCCTCATGTCAAGAGCTCCACTTTTTCACACTCCTTCCCGACTTCCCCGTACATAATACATACGAATAATATACCTTTTATTCCTTTGACTTCCAGTTCCAGTACCCCTCCCTCACATATTAGAAACATATAATGTCCACACTGTAAATTTTTTTTTTTTTACATACATGGACGTATCTAAAATGAAACTGAATTGCATTGAGATGAGATCTGTGTATCTAATCTATTGATATAAAGATCTCTTCTCACTCCACTTCCCTTTCCTTTTCCAGAGTACTAGCTTCATCTTTCCTTCCTTTTTCCCCTATACAGTCACAGTCCAGCTACTACATCCATTTTCCTTCCCCTAAACTCTAAACATACTCACCCGCAAGAATTGAATTCCCCACGGACGAGCAAGCTCGGGAGTATCCTGTCAAGCCCAAGACATTTTCAAATTTCCCAATGTTCTTGACCCCATCTTGGTCGTAGAAGTAGATGCCACTTATAGCACCCAGTAGTAACACGTACCCATTCATTGTCTCCAACCATTTTGCCTACAACAAAATATGAAAAAATCAAACTATTTTAGTCTTATTTAAGAAATATACGAACATGCTTATGTAAGCGTGTAAAGGTAGAGAGAGAGAGGGAGATAGTATTATTTGGAGAGAGGATGGATGAAGTTGAAATACCTGAAGAATCACAGTTCCCTTTGAGATTTTATTAGAGATGGATGTGGATGAGGTAGAAGTAGAAGATCGGATTAGTTCTGTGAGATGGATGGACTGTTTATGAGCATAGTCGAAGAGATGATAGTTCTCACCCTCGACGTGATAAATGACAAAACTCCCCTTATGAATGAATCCAAGGGAGCAACATACGGGTAGATTTCTTTTAGGCTCCGGATAGTCCGTCAAAGCAATCAAGTTTCTCTGAATACTTGAAGCACTGTACTCAATTGGTATTCGTCTACATTTGTCCAGTTGGTCTGTTATTGTTCCTCCTAAACAGCTACTCACGACCTCCTCTTTATTCACGACTCCACCATCCCCGTCTTGTGTCCCGTCGCCACAACTACTACTCTTCTTGAAACCCGTCTCCTCCATCATTATTTGACCCCGCACCCACTTCACTCCGTCTGTCACGATTCCTCCTTTTTATTACTTCCTCCCAAGTGCAATGTCTTTTCCCTACAAAAAAATACTTCTCCTTGGGAAGGACACGAGTGAATGTTTCGACTATTTCTTTCCTTCTTTTTTTTTTATCTTGACTTTCCCCGCTAAACTCACGTTTTGTTATTCTTTCGTCTCTACGGTAGCCAGGCGTTTCATCCAGGAACAAGTTGCTGGAACATAATCGATTTTACGCTCTTTTCTCCCAATCAATATGTATACGCGATGGTCCCAGGAGTCACATTGCATAATATTATACGTCCTATGTATGCAAGTAGGTAGCTCTGTGTATTATGCTACATATGAATTCATATGCTCCTATTATTTATGTACACCCTCTCATTATTCCTTTTTCGACTTGGTTTGTCCGCGTTCAGTCACTTTATCAGTCTATAGCGCCCTCATATCGGCATCGGTGCATATATAGGTGTGTATAGCTTTAATCAAGGAGCCCACACAAAGTTATAATCTCAATGTGAAATACATACGTATTTAGCTGTGTCATCGGCTCGGAACGATTAATTGCTTGAAATGAAACGAATCGACAAAACAGTCATTTATCATCCTGAAACCGTGGAGTTTTAGCTCATTTTGGAGGAAAAAGGTTTCGCTCAGTCGTGTGCCTCCCACGTCCCACGTACAAACCACAACTAACCAACATGCGTTTTGCTTATGGGTAAAAGATTAAGAAAGAAAGAAAGTAAAGACATTCTTTGCCGCCGAGAGTTTGCATTTAAATAACGTAACTTTTTCAGCTATGAATAAACTGATTTCTATCTATCAAAATACGAATACAATGCCTCAAGTTCTGGCCTATGGCTTGTTATGTTATCATCTTATGCTTGAGTTTGGAAAAACAAGTTTGGAAGTTTCCTATCCCATAGTATCCCTGGCCTATATATAGGTACATATCCATTCCAGCTCAACTCTAATTTTATAATGGCATTAAAGTTAAATACTATATAGACCGGTGCCGGTACGGTGCGCAGATTTCCCAAAAGACAATATCACCGTAGAGAATTGGATATCAAAAATATCAAAAAGGTAAAATGAAAAACATTTAGGAGTCAGAAACCAAAAGATAATAAAAATAATGGCTACATAGGAAGAGGCTCAACTTTCCAATCCTTTATACATAGTCGTAGTAAGCCTATAAAGACCAGATTACATTCCACCATCTTAACGACAAAACCATTGAGAGAAAGTTGAAGGGGGAAGGAGGAAATTGCTGAGAAATAAATGGAGGTCTATTTCTAGTCTAGTGCGAGTTCAAATGGCAACACTATGACACTATCAACTTAGTATTGCCTGACACCTATCTGTATATACCTTCTTTCTTCTCAATTCCAACCACGCCATTCTGCCCAACTCAAGCAAAACATGTTTCGATTTGTTAATTCTGTAACAAAAAAAAATCTTATAATCTGTTAGTATTTGTCTGGGTAAACAGAAGGGATGGAGAGAGAAAGTGTGGAATGTATAAGCTTCCAGCATTATTGGTAATGACTAGAGAAAATATTTAGCCTAACTCCAAACGTCCAAAATAACAATAAGCCCCTGCGAAAGTTGTTTAAAAAATTCAAGCACTACGAAATGAACATAAATATAACTCAAACTTTAATCATCACTGACATTTTTCTGCGCTCATGCTCTCAAAGATAAACTGAGGGGATCCGAATAGTCAACCATAGCTGCAGCATATCACGAGCACGAGCACGAGCAACAGTACCAGCTAACTTAAATAGAAAGTAATGTAACACTAAATTATTTTCAAGATTACAAACGACACAAGTGTTTAAACTCATGCCGATCAGCTTCTATTACATGCTCATTCATAAGTGGACGAATAAAAAAACCATCCAATTTTATGTATGTAATCTTTGTCAATTGGCTCTTGGACGAAATGCTTCTTTTCTTAATCTTCAGCATAGCAGTCTGAGAATTGGCGCACAAGCTATATAATTTGTTTTTTTTTCCATTTGTAATAATCATAGGCTGTTCTAGACTAGATCTGACTCCTAATCCATTGGGACGGGGGGAAAGTGGAGAAAGATTTTCATTGATGGGCTTAAATATGTACGTGTACGTTACTAAAATTGGTTACGACTCTGCGTTAACTTCCTTCTCCTGAGTTTGGTCAACGTCACCGTTTACTTCTATAGCATCTTTCTTACGTTGAGACAGAGAGAGAGAGAGAGAAATGAAAAATTAAAATGTAATTTGATCTATAAAAGTTTATGACACCACAGCCTGGGACGGATGCATTCATTAAAGATTAAGGTTAACTCATTTGTAATGGAGCTACTTCCAGAGTCCATCATTTAGTCATCATTACAATACGCTAGACTTTATTTCAGAAAATAGAAGAAGGAAAAAATATGGTGGTAATATGCGTGACAGTGGGAGGAGGTGTAACCAGAAGACCCCAGACGATACTACTTACGACATCTAATGTTATAGGTGTGCTTACTTAATGCTTACGTTTTTAGGTATATTTTATAATATGAGTTTTCAAGTTCAAATTAGGTATAATTTCTTACAAATTTGAATGGATACGGAAATAAAAGGGCTGTTTTGAGCATTTAATGAAGAAATATCTGTTTCAACGAGTAAACTCATTAATCTTACTTGCAAAAACTTTTTTGACGTCCCGGTTATTAGCATTTGTATTATAAACTGTTCAAGTGTATTCGCTATATGCATAGCACCTACATCTTATTGTAATCTCGTTCTCCAACTCCAACTACTACGCCTGTAGCAAAAATTATATTATCTATACCATCACCATCACCGATGCTGTACTAGACTGGTGCTGGCTTTTTCCATTGCTGCATTTTCAAACTTCTTTGTTCATTTTTCGCGTCCTCTATGATATTTTGAATGTCCTAATTACTGACTTTTTCCTGTTCCATATCATAGTTTTTGTTTTTGAGATAGAACGGTAAGGTGCGGCAAATTAAGCTACTCGAACCACTACATTAGTTAGTATTCAAACTATGATTTAGTGACCGCATTTGGATAAATAATTTGTTCCAGTTGCATGGCAAGTACCAAAGCGCTAAAGCGTACTGGGCATAAATTCCCCTAATTAAGTAGTAATTAAGTAGTTAGGCGAATTAAGTAAGTGTGCCGGTGGTATTTGGTATTGCAGAGCGTATACGTATGGGTTGGGTTGGAGATATAGGATATACTTTGTGTAAGCGAGGCAAGAAAGGCATTGGGTTTATTGTATTTCTTACAGTTTTTGTTACAATAAATTGCGTTTAATTAATAATATATCATTGGTTGTTCACCGACATCATAATCAGAGGTTGTTGTTGTTGTTAATTCAGAAACATCACTTGTTGGTTTGGACGATGCTGTAGATAACGTGGTAGCGTCTGACATAGCTGTTTCATCGATTCCTGTGCTCGAATTTTCTATCGCCAGGACACCGGGAGCCATCATAGGTATTATTGTGGTTTCAAAAGGTGACGTAGTTTCCAAATTAAATGTTGTTACAATTGTTGTATTTTCATGTGATGTAGTAGCAGGCATTTTAGTTTCGAAAGTTGTGGTGGTTTCAGATATTGTAGTTTCAAATGGTGTCGTTTTGGGTTTTGCAGTTTCGAAAATTGTGGTGGTTTCAAATGGTGTCGTTTTGGTATTTTTGTTTTCGAAAATAGTTGTGGTTTCAAATGGTGTCGTTTCGGGTTTTGTAGTTTGGAAAATAGTTTGAGTTTCAAATGGTGTCGTTTCGGGTTTTGAAGTTTCGAAAATTGTTGTGGTTTCAAATGGTGTCGTTTTGGTATTTTTGTTTTCGAAAATAGTTGTGGTTTCAAATGGTGTCGTTTCGGTATTTTTGTTTTC
>JAQFZE010005595.1:0-10172 GCA_034695245.1 Dicyrtomina saundersi
TGTTTTTGAAAATATTTTATTGTAATTGTTAATTGTGGTGGTTATTGTTAGTATTGATGAGAGTGGAATTTTAGTGTTTATAGGTAATCGTGGTGGTGGTAACGGGGTCGTTTTTAGCTTTTTTCGGTCAACTGTAACATTATTTGGTGTAGGTATATTAACATACAGCGGTGTTTCACGTAGCTAACATGTTTCCTCACCTTTAAAAATTTTGAAATTAACTGGTAATCGTGTTGAAATTAACACCTAAATGTGATAGCTCGAACTAACTAAAAGTTATTCGAGATCTTTTCTCATCGTGTACAAAAAAAGTAATACCCTTACTGTGCATCGTGTGTTAATTAGGTTTAGGCACGCATAATTTATTCGTTACTTAGCTACTATGTACATTAAATCTCTCATAGAAGCATCATGTATGCATCATAATAACATGTAGAGAATTCCTCGTTCACAAAGTTTTGATTGGAGTGGAGGAGAGTCCGCACAATTTTTCTCATATTCTGCTCCTTACAAACCACTGAAGCATAGTGTTGGCGATACCGCTTGATGCCGATTGTTTTCCTACTCTAGTTGAAGTGGACAAGAGTCCGCACAAATCCGCTCCTATGCCGCTCCTTACAAACCACTGAAGTATAGGTTTGAGGATGCCGCTCGATGCCAATTGTTTTAATACTAACCCACTTTAAACTAGTAAACGGTAAAGGTCAACCCTGGCAGTCTAAACGTATATCTAAACTGGGAAACACAGAAATAACTAAACCCGGGAAAACCCGTAAGAATTGTGATGCAAATGTAGCAGAAGGAACTTGCATATGTATGTATGTATGTATGTATGCCCTCGCAAAACCCAGAAACTTTTTTAACATTGCCGTAGATGGGATGGGGTTTAGGACCGACCCACTAAATCCATGACATCATTTTCAGCTCACCCCCGGGGTATGCCACAAATTATGTCATCCAAAAAGGGCTGGATTTTGGAACGACCGACCCCTGTTGTCATATTTTTAACATTACGTGAAAGGCTATCGTTAGCATTGAACGCCATAACTTCCCACGGAAGGACCGACTGACAGACATGACGTAATTTATGGCATACCCCACAGCAGTTCACTATCAGCGATTGAGGTATTCAGAGTTAAAAGTTACAACAACAATCAACAATATTATTATTGATTTATGTCTTTTTTTCAACTTTAATTACGTAACTGTAGGTAATTAGGTGTAGGTACTTAATTTGGCTGAAACCAAAAATACGTATATATGATGGTTAGATATTTAAAAAACTTCAATTAACATCAGTCATCAGTACATTCAACAGTTGACAGTGACCAGCGTCCGTCAAGTCAACAGTCAACTTGCTGGCAGTCCATAGATCATATTCCGACTAACAGCAATCTCCAATCTCATGGATTATGCTATAGCATTTACATTATAAAATTGTTGAATGTTAGTATGTAAGTTGTCAGTGTAAAACGAATTTGCAATTAAATTGCCATTAGACTGAAACTGGACGAGACTCCTTCAAAAGTCATGCTCAACCAAAATTTAATATTAGCGATTATGATCAAGTGTCAGTCAGTGTTAAGTTTTTTCTATTTTCGATTTCAACTTTCAACTTTTTTGAAATAAAAAATGTTGGATGTTAACAAGATAGTTGAAATACTTGTTTGTCTGTGTCACTTCAGCCATCAGTCCTGGAACCTGGTAGTAAAGTGCTTAATATGAATTTATCCAGTTCTAAAATATTTTATCAAAGAAATCACGTAGGGTTCACGATTCACAGACCGATGCAGACGCATTTCTTCAAACTTTTACACCGCTGTAAGACCCATGTTTGGTATTGCAGTTTCGCGTATTATTAGTTAATAGTATCCATTTTTCAAAAAAAAATTTATTTTACAATAATATAGGCGTATCATTAAAAATGTGAATGTTTTTGAACATTAGGTAATTTAATATTGTCATTCTTTCTTTTCAGATACGGCTTCTCAGTTCAGCTGGAACTATTTTTTTACTCAGCCTACGTCCTATTGTGCATTTCCTGTGTAGCTTAACTATGCAAGATAGCAGTTTTGATTACGTTCTTTGTTTTGAACTTTTTAAAATATATTCTGCTACCGCTGTTGTTTGAATTAATGCGTGTTACAACGATAACTCTTCAATCATATTTACTGTTTACGCTCTGGTAAAAGAATACGCTCAGGACTTGCTTCAATCCCAGCAGAAATCAAAACTAAGAAGAGTAGTTTTCATGTAATACTCTACGTACATCAACAAAATCGGGATGCCTTTGGTCCACCGTGCCATCGTACCCGTCAAATTGAGTGCACAAAAACTTAAGCTAAATAAAAATGACTGTGAATTTGTGGCAGTTAATAACGGAACGTTAGTCAATGCACTCCGTCAACTTGCATCTTTAGTTTCTCATGCCAGTGACATTTTTTCTGATGTAGCTCTACTCACTGAACAAGTGGGAAGGCGTATCCGTTCCGTCAAACTTCGTTTGGATGAATTAGAGGTTAAAGCCGAGTTGTACGAGCCCAAGCTCGTCCCTGTCCGTAAGTTATTGATTTATATAACTATGTCCTTTTATTACCTTATACTTTAACCTTTTCTACTTAATTTTTGCCAATCTACATGGAAATAAAATCTAAACAACGCGCTACGGTGTTCCAGTATCCGTCGTCCGGTTACCCTTCTAACCTTAAGCCCTTTATCCAGGGGGTGTATTACGGTTTGTATGTATCATTAAAATGTTTAAACTGTAAATAATTTGGGGATAAGTCATGTCAAATGGAGTAATTAGTGCCCATTGCAACCTTGCCTAGGACTTAGAGAAATAGTGCACAATATTTAAATGCCGCTCATCCAAAACTACATTTTAATTACTCTGTTATTTTTTGCGACTCAAGATTGCGTGGAAAATGATGTAGTTAGTTTAATACTATAATACCCTCCCAAATTTGTAGGTAGTAAATTCACAATTAAAATTTGGAGGCAATTATGAACACCTCAATCTTACTGTTACGCACTTCTTTTCATTACTTATTATATATTACAAATAAAGCGTCATGCAAACGGAATGTAAAAGCTTTAAATGAATTAAATCTGACTTCTTTAAATGTTTATACAATACAAAGAAAAATGCTATAAACTATCGTAGGACATGGACATTGGTTGTAAAAAAAATCGGTTAATACAATGATTAATGATTATACTATTCCTCACTAGTAAGTTAAAACAACATCACATATAGTGGGTTCTAATTTAGAAAATATTTTATAAGTATGGTTATGGCTATAACAGTACAACTCTTCTATTATAAAAGGAGAGCGTAGCACCGTCTTCTACTGTCAGATATCTGGTTACTCACAATCTACATAGTTGCGTCTTTTTACGTCTACAATACGAAGGCAAATGCTACAAACTATCGTAGGACACGGAGATTTGTTCGTATTAAAAATTTATTCTTAAACTTAGCAAACCTGTGGTCAATCAAAAATTACCCCTTACAAGTTTGTGGCCAAAACTTAACCCAAGCAAGACTATGGTCGTAACTTAACCCGGGCAAGTGTGTGATTAAACTTAACCCATGGAAGCCAGTAGTCTTAACTTGACCCTGGTAAGGCTAAGTACAATTTTAGGCTATGTAAGACCGAAAAACAAAGTTTCTTCTTGGTCGAAATTAAAATTAAGGGTGACCAAAGTCCCAACAAAACTGTCGAGTTCAGTATTACACCTGGGTGAGACCAAATTTAAAGCTGAATCCTCCGAATTTAAAAGTCCTACCATTTACAGTAACAGCTAGATTAGGATAATGCAGAATAAAATTGTTAATCTTAATCCATCTGCATCCCACACCCATTCTGCTAGTATTTTAACAAACCGTGAGTTTCTATTGCTGGTTGAATATCACGATTATTTTCAATATTTTAAGATCATTTTACGAGGACTGACTTATAGTGCCTATAGATATGTAGGCCAGCAATCAGTTAATAAACTGGCTTCTGCTATTATCAGAAAATTTAGTTGTAGTTTCAATCAGTGTATTATGTAGTCGATAAAAAATTAAGTGACCTACTTAATTGAGTAGTACATTTGACATCTAAAAGCATTTTAGCTCAGTTAAGCCTCAAGTTTAGTAATATCTGTATACAGTAACTTTTGAATTTTGCAAATTAAACGAGTAACTTGCAAATTAAGTGAAAACAAGAACTGGAGACCTAATATAGTACACAAATTTTCAAGATTGCCACCTAATTTATTATTAGTTAAGATGTAGTAAATGGAGTATAAATAGTTTACATAAAAGAATATTAATTTGTATTTTATAATATTGTATTTCCACAGCGGAAGGGAATTTTAATGAAGCAGTTCTATCATTCAGCATACGGGAAGTCACTTTGGACTCGGATCTTTTTTCTATGGTTTCTCAACCGTACTTCCTAATTTGTCTTTATAATAAAACTGGAAACCGTCATTCAAATTTTCAGGCAACAGAGGCAGTGAAAAGTTTAGCTGAACGTTATAACTCCAGTGAAGGACGACGGGTAAGAAACAAGTACAAGGGTTCCCTTTTATGCTAATCGATATTTCATTTAGACTATTTCGGCACTCAGTTACGTCACGTGTAAGATTCCAATTCCTTCCTTTATTTTCACTGACAAGTCCGACTGAGGTAATTATCGGTGTGGTTAGAGTTGCATTAAAGTTTAAAGGCAATTAGAAGTTAAGGGGGGGGGGGGGTTAATTAATGTAAGGCAACTGAAATTAGGTTGTGCAAATTTGAGCATTTCTTAAACGTTCTTCTACCGCCTCTGTATGGGTGTATTGGTGATTTTCACCATATTTCTATGTAATCCTTGTTCTGTATATTGTTAGTATTATTTCTCATTCTAGTGACTATATAGTCCCCTAGATTAGCGATATTAATGTTGTTACTTAGTAAGTATCTAGTATCTAGCTACCATTGCCCTTCCATGATTTGGGCTGTCAGGTGTCCCGGAAAACCCGGGGCAGTCCCGCAATCAATTGCCTTGTCCCGCGTCCCAGGTTAAGGTCACCCAGGACGCTAAATAACTGTTCGTACCTTGCTATCTCGTACTCCGCCAGTTGGTACCCTCCAAATCGTGCCCCGCCGGTTCGTTCCTGCTCTAATTGGAAGTTGTGGCCCGTCCGTCAGCTTACTTTTGCTCTATCTCGTAATCCGCCGAGTCGTCCCTGTTCTATTTGTACCCCATAAGTTCGTCGAGTATATATACATACCGTATCGTACCCTATGTCCTACGCTAATATTCCATGCAATGGTGAGTACTGTGTGATTACTATGAGCGCTTACGATTTCAAAAATATAAGGGTAATACAGGTACATCTGAAAATTTTTGAAAAATTGTAATACATCAATAACATGTGTCATTACATATATATAATACACATGAAACTGTAATGTTCTAGAGTGATGATTATTTTCGAGAAAGATTGGATAATTTTTAATTTACACACACAATGGGAAACGTATTTCTTTAGATTTATCGTTCCAATCCGTAAGTCTTTGTTTTCTTTCGACAAATGCGAGCCGAGCCATATTGCTCTTCCTATCTTGAGACCTTTCAAGCTATTTGCTTATCTTCGACATTGACTTTTTCCTCTGCTTACCTACTACAAGTTCAACACTAAATCTTAAAATATTAGTATTTGATATGCATGCTCAACTACTTAACTCACTGCGTTAATGTACAAAGGTCAGATTCAGACTGCAACAGCCCTTCAAATTTTTAAATTTTTAAATCGTAAACGCTCACAGTAATCATCATTATATGCTGCAGGGGTGTTCAAATTAGTAGGTTACGAGATACCGTGGACTAGCCATAATGCGTACTTTAGAAACTTCAAAATACGAACTAATTACTACAATTTATTATAGATATTGATAACAACGACACTCAGCATTTCGTATTTGAATCCATAAAGCTGAAATCAATACAGCTAATAATGCTTGTAAAAAAAATATTTTGTTTAATAACTTTTTATTCCTCAGCATACTAGTCCTTAAAGGAGTTTTTGCGCACCCGCGAGTACATACATGCTACAACTTTTCCACACAAACTATACGCTATATTTTTATATTTTGTAGTTCACTGCATAGGCTATATCATGTGTCGAAATGAAATAAAAATCTTCAAAAACAAAGGATCTAAAATAGTGCAATTATGAATTGGCCTCACGGTAGGGGTTTTTTTATAACTGATATAAAATTCATTTGTATGCAAAAATATTTTATGTAATAATTAACCAGTACCTATGTTTATACAAAACGTTGCGTAAGTGAAGTCAAAGCAAACATTAAGCATTTTTTTAAACTTTTTGGATTTTTTTAAAACTATTTAAAAAATGAATATTAGGTATGTGTTTCCCTTATCAGCATTAAGTATATGCCTAATATATTATTAAGTCGCGACGGTTCTATATACAGAATTTTATGCTCTTTAACGTACGCTATGACATATTTTGCAGAAATAATAAATTACGACATAATTAAAATCAGCATTAACTAATCTCGAATATGTCATATTTGCTTACTCTGAAAATAATCATTTTATTTTCATAGTGAGATATTTCTGCAAAAAGTATCATAGCCTATGTTAAAAAACGCAAAATTCTGTATAAAGTACCTCCGCCATTTAATAATATGTTTAGGCATATGCTTGGTCCTCATACGGAAAATTAGCAAATCTCCAAATATTCCATTTAAAAAACTATAGCATCCGCCTAAGCTGACCACGACTATGTCAACGTTTTAAAGAGTGTAAGAGGTTATGCACGTATATGAGTGAATAATAATAATAATATACATAAATAAAAATCACGTTGGTGCTGTATATGACGTCAAATATGCCAAGAGCATTTATAGGTTTCTTATTTTTATTACATTCTTACTATTCAAAAGATGAAGTGGAATAGAAAATATTTAAAAAACAACAAAGTATGGTTTTTATTAATTCTCGTCAAGAGCCACACATCACTGAGCTTTAAAGCAATAATAATAATGTTGTCTCTACTTATTATATTACAATTAGCCCCGTTAGTCAGTTTTCATTGCCCTCTTCGTCAATTACTTGCATACCAAAACGATCTGCAGCATCAAGCGCCGACTCTAAAACTTTGGATCCAGGTGTAGGAATAACGGGTTCGTATCGAGCATAGGACAAGTACCATAACGAGGCACATACGTGAGCGCACATTCCGACAGTGCGAGCCCCTACTTTACACTCACAATAGTATCCTTTTATGCTTTCTGTTCCATTTGACATAGGGACAAACCGAATGTACAAAACATACTGTTTTGCATTAACATGACGTGACCAAACCTTAACTTTAAGGAGATCAGGTTCTTGACGATGGACTTGGTAGTTATTTAATCCATCTTTTTCACCTATTGAAAAACAAAAACAACAATGTAATAATAAAGATAATATTAAAAAGTGAGCACGCCTTTCTGCGGATAGTAGGTTGAGGCCAATGCTAGCCGAGAAAAAAACCTACTCATCAACGACTGGTAAAATAGTTTATGTGAAACAATAGCATGAGGCAATTGAAACCATGTTTTATAACCTTACCAGTTTCATGAATATATGACGGGGCTTGTTTGACTTAGTAGGTGCCAATGCACAAATCCTTTAATTCGTCTAAGTTCAAACGAGGGAAGTCTTCAAGCTCAACATCTTCAACATTTCGCCACGGTGCTGTTTTGGAAAGTAGCCCTGAGTTCTGAAGATATATCTGGAGGTCATTTGATGTATTGAGTAATGAGAGAATTCGGGTTCCTATTGCTTGCTGGTCCCCTTGCGGTATTATAACTGGATGAAACGCATTAATTAATGCACAGCAAATACGAAAGTAGTCCCCAATGAAAGGTACACTTCCCATATGAACGGATCTATCAAAGAACTTAAAGGCCTGTTTTATAAGCCCGTTGCGACTTTCCACAATGTAGCGGGTCTTTGTTACTTTTCGAATGTCGTTTGCAACACGGGTGGGAAACTGTTTTTCACCTTTATGCAGGAATGAAGGCATTTCTGTGTCAAGGCCTAAGTCCTTCAGATAACGAACAGCGTCATCATACCCCCGGTCTACAACAACAATATCTCCAGGTATGAGCCAGCTTTTAAGCCCAGATATATTCTTCCTAAGATCATGCAATAACGTGGAAGCATCGTTATTTTTGCTGTCGCATAAATATGGACCATGTGCGTCAAATATTGTACCATCAGGGAATACTACCATTGTCATTTTTAACAAGTGCTTGTTTTTGTGCAAGCTGTAGGACCGTTTAAGAACAAGGTAGTTTGACGATTTGTGAATGTAAACATACGTACCATCAATCACAAGAACAGCGTTTTCTTCATTATCAAGGTTAAGGTGCAATATTTTGGCTAATTCAGTCACATGGTGGAGATACTCTTCTCGGGATTTGGCTCCTGGTCCCAAATAATGGGGAACAAAGTTAGCAATCATTGCCTGTCTCGCTACTCTGATGCGGCCACTTACTGCTCCAGCAGATTTAAATCCAAATAATGCTTTTAGTGTATTCAAAAACATGCAGTGCCTTAGCTTCAGCAACAAAAGTACAATGTCTTTTTGTCCACATTTTTTGCGATTTGAAAGAGTGTAACCATCAGTGTAACTACATATTAACGCGAACTGTGTTTTTGTTACACCCAGAAGTTCCTTAAAATCGGCCTCACTGCGTCCAAAAACATGCGAAAACATGTCAAAAAATTTTTCATTTTCTTTTGCTTGAAAAATGCCAGTAAGCCATTCGGTTTCTTCCTCTAATGTGAAACAGACATTTCCTTCCTCCACTGTAACTCGATGCATCTCAATGTCCGCCACAAAATCAGTACCAGATGAGTTCAGATGCTTTGCACAGCACTTCATTGATTTGGGAATGAAGTAACCAGTCTTCAAATAAAACATCACTCTGGCATCAAACAATGGCAACACTTGTGGATTAATGGTGTCACATAAAAAGCAGTGATTTTCCTCAGCACACACAACTTTGTGTTTGTGATTGTGTATGGGCTGTACTGGTGTTGGATTTTTAGACTCCAGTTTAATTTCAATCCAACAAGGCCCACAAACTTTCACTTCCTCTCCAAGTACAATATGTTGTGAAGACTTAGACTTTTTGACTTCTACAACATGCAAAAATGATTGAAACAGTTCAGCTGAAATGAGTTTGGGATGGACTCTTAAACCAATCCGTCGGCACACTTGGCACAAACCCATGTTGACTAATTCAGTCAATTAAACTTCTTAACTTTTACTTACTTGTGTTCGCTAGATTAGATATAATAAAATCTTATAGCTTTTAATTTCCACCTTAAATGTTTTGTAGTAGGAGAGTTGGGGAGCGCGGTGCTGACATGCAGAGCTTGGGTTGTTTTGCTAGGCGTTCTAGTAATAAATGGTGCATAAATGATGTTACTCAAGTCATATCCCTTTTTTTACTCACCCTTGCTCATATCAGGAAAGCATTACCTGAGTGGCAATCGTTAACATAGTGTGTCAATACTAACTAACTTTACCCACCCACTCAGTCGATGACATCATTTAAGGACCATCCCTAATTGCAAAAACCAGAGCTGTATAAAGTGAAACTTGCAATATTAAGATTCGCGCCATTACTTTATCTCAATGACTTCAGGCTTGGTAGTACCATTATTGCACGCAAAAATATGTAATAAGCAGGTGTGTATTCCATGCAAGAATTAACATTGCTAAAATATGTAATTATAAATTAAATTAAAAAATCATGCATGTGAGGCCAATTAAATTGAGCGTTTATTTAAATGCTCAGTTTTTGATTGTATTAGCTTTATATTCTTACAGTTAACTACCCTACTTGTGCATTTCAAAATATGTTAAATTAACGCATGGTTTTCGTTGTATTTTTTATCATTGGCTTCACACTCATGCGGAAATACTCCTTTGCACAAAAATTACTCGGCCGTTAAAGTTTTATGAAGTTCAACAACAGCTAAACAAGTGCAACATTACAAACTAGACAAGGGGAAACCCCTTGGGGAAACTGAGAGACTCCCTATTTATAACTTGTACCCCTGAATAAAATAACCTCCCTTATGTTCCCTTGAAGGCCAAAATAACCTACC